>SNQJ01S0111839.1:15213-43946 GCA_010110895.2 Picea sitchensis | reverse complement strand
TTGCAAAGAAGAAATTATTTAAATAATAAAGTGAAGTGATGAGTTTAATAGAAGTCAAAGTGGATACAAAATAAATTATTTAAATAATAAAGTTAATGGAGAAATTACTAAGTTGACAAGTGGTTGGAAGTGGGTTAGCCCTAAAATAAGGAAAGTGGTTTAAGAGTTTTTAGAAGGAAAATAATAAAGTGAAGTGATGAGTTTATTATAAGTAAAAGTGGATACAAAAGAAATTATTTAAATAATAAAGTTAATGGAGAANAACCCCTTGAGGAAGCTACATGAAATTATAAATAAGAGGCAAGGCTCTCTCATTTTAATAACACTTGAGCATATTGAATATCTACAAGTGACTGAGGTAACCAAAGGATATCTAAGACGAATTTCAGAGGGAAGGTGAAGTAAAGAAGTCCGAAATTCAAGGGAAGATAAATTATTTTGATGATCCTTTCTAAGGTATGTTATTTACAGGTCATCTCACCATTTTCGCAATAAATTTTTTTCTAGGATGATTCAGACCGTGAAATTGAGAGCCAATTGAGGAATCATATCCAAGTATCTATGATAAAAATTTCATCTTGTGGGTTGTTGAATTTTAGGAGTTACACTCTGTGGAAAATAGGGTTTGTGGCTAGTCCCGAAACTAGTCTAAAATATATGTTTCGAGTAAAAACGTCATAAATTATTCATAACAGATTCAAATTTAGTAAGACAAAATTTATTAGTTATAGTACAGTCTGTAGTATTCTATGTACCATTTTCGGATCCATACAACAAATATTCTGTGTGGGGCATGCTCTACAAGTTGGCTCTCTAGAATAAGCCATAATTCATTTTACTTCTAGCATAAAAAATAGCATGACATGAACTATATTCCACATACCACCACATAAAATATAGCATGACATGAACTATCATTTTACTTCTATGTCAAGGCAGTTGGACGGGGCAAGGACATGTGGTTGTAGCCGGAGAACATAGGGGGTTGTAGCCTCCTTCTAGTTTTAGCTAGAGAATTGGGGAGTTGGAACTTCCCTCAGGTTGTATCCTAATAATTTAAGGGGTTGTAGCCAGAGAATTGGGGAGTTGGAGCTTCCTTCAGGTTGTAGCCTAAGAAACTAGGGGGTTGGACCCTCCTTCTAGTTGCAGCTGGAAAACAAAGGAAGTTGGTGCTTCCTGTTGAAACATATTTTAAATTTCTTAATCTGAAGACTAAAGCCTTCATTTTTTGATTTTCGGCTTTTCAAGAACTATAACCCTCATTTCATTTCCAAAGGGATGGTACCAAAACCCTGACAGATTTAAATTCTAATAATAATAAAAAGTAAAAAATTTTAGACTAATAAAAAAGGGGCTTTTGGGATTCGAGGTTTATTAAGAACATAGGTTTTAATACATATCGAATCGTGAAATCCCGACCCCCGATTTCCCGAAAAGTTGAAATAAATAATTATTAAAAGAAAATTAGTCGCATCGCTATTTTGAAAATCAGGTTGCAGTGATAACATACCTCTTGTCAAATCGATCCCCGAAATCTCGAAACGCGAAATCCCGACTCAAAATCTATGTTAATCTAAATTAATTATGTTTGGAGGTTAGTCCTCAATCCTGATTAATTAATTGGCTAATATCAAAATTTAAGGCTGAAGTTAATCATTTTACAATTTCAGAAATTGGGATTCATCGATGACATACTTCTTGTCAACACGATCCCCGAAATCCTGAAACGCTTAATACTGATCAATTAATTAACTAAAATGAAATTAAGTCCTAATTTAAAAATGTTGTGATTTCACAATTTCAAAAATCGGGATTCAGTGATAACATACCTCTCGTCAACACGATCCCCGTAATTTCGAAACGCAAAATCTTGATTCTTAATCTGGGTTTAGTCTAAATTAACTCTGTTTTGGAAGCATGATTAATGACAATCAATATTTTTAGGTTTTGTTCACGTTTCGGTTTCCGATTGAATGAATTGTTCCAATTTTTGAATTCAAAAGTGCCAAAATGCGGCCACTTAAATAAAGAATAACTGGTGATATGTGCCACTAATGCGTATCTTAGTAAATATCTACTGTAATAAATGTATTGAATTCTTGTCATCTGCATCAGTCCCTTCACCATTAAATGAATTAAAAGAGATTTTGAAGGTCTGTGTTTTGCAACATTTTCTGTTTCATAGTATTAAGCGCAAGACGCATTCAGCCGAACTCATATACTCCATTTCTGTGAACAGGTTTTCCATCTAACATTAAGTCATGGCAACAAAGAAAGCACTGAAGAAGAGTGAAGATACACAGGAAGGAGATATCATCTCTGACACTACACCACACACCATAGAATCAATTAAATCATGGAGGCAAATCTATGAATTCCTGGATTGCGAAGTAAGAAATGCTTCAACTGATTCCGATAACCACTTCCGGGATATAGCGGAATCAAAGCTTCATAAGATAGAAGCACATCCTCAAATCATGTCGTACAACGATATGATAAGCTGGGCCTTGGAGAAAGTGGATATCCCAACGAGAAGAATTTACAATGATCAAGCAGTCGTTGTCGGCTCATTCAGACCAGAACATATACAAGTAATGTATAAACTCTCACCAAATCCCAAGTACACTTATAATGTTGAATTCATAGCTGAGTTTAAAAGAAAAGAATGTACCAAGGGCGATCAAACATATCCAGATCATATTAAAGGATGGTGGAGATATCCACCGAAATTTAGGGCAGATTCCCATGGAATTTATGCCACAACATCTTTGAATGAATACATGGTCTATGTGGCCATTATGCTGTGTAAACTCTTCGGGAAAAAGGATCCCTTCCATTTTCCTACAGATTGGTTGCCCCTTTTGGAAGAAGCATCAGAGGGATACACTTTCAATTGGAGTAAAATTTTGTCTGATAACCTAGCTCAGGAGGTTTCAAATTACAGAATGGCGAGAGCTAAAGGTCAGCCAGTGGCCTTTTACATGTCATCATACATCATGGAAAAAATCTATTTTGTGACCTCATTTCCCCTAATGAATTAGAGCTGGAATATAACCTGCCTCGAAGCCATTCATGAATATCACTCTATGTTATGGGAAGAAAATGCTAAGGATGCATTTTACGAAATTTATCATTTTGTTATAATTCTAATGCATAAAATGTTTTATGGATGTGAAACTCCTCGTATTTCTGATACAGTCACAGAAAATATCAAAGAAATAGCCGACTGGTTCATTAACGAAAATTTCTCCTACATTATGGTTTATGGTTGTTCTATCCCTCCTCATGCACTTCCTAAATTTCTACCGGACATATTGGTGTGTAGAGAGGTAGCCCACCAGATAGTTAAAGGCGACATTGGATTAGAGCTAAAGGAAACTCAGAAGAAGAAATGACCAACTTTCCTTGTACATATCAGAAAATTTTCATAGATGAATCTAGGCCATTCTAAAGTGGAAGCAGAAGCACTACAAGAGTTTAAGCTGGTTGATATTGAGCACAGAAAACATGATCCTTATCAATTAATAAGCAAACATTTGATGCACTGTAACCTGAAAGCTTATGAACATGAAGAATTTGTTTATGATCATATATTCAAGGAGGTTAAAACCTACGAAGAGGTATTGAATAGGGTACGGGCCATGTCACCCGACTCACAGGTTGGTTTCATGTCATTCCAAAGTCATAGGCGAAGCTGTTTACCAAAGAGTTTGCAGGGAGAATCTACGACCTCACCTCCAGAGCAGGAAGGGCCTCCCCCAGGATTTGAAACAAATGTATAGGATAAAGCAAATACAAAATGAAAAATGAAAGAGACTGAAATACCTTCACAGGAAACAGAAGTTCCTCAAACAGAAGAATCAGAGTCAGGGAAAGGAAAGGAGTTGGAAACACCTTCAGAAATCCCCGAGAGTTTTCCAAAAAAGGTAGGAGGAACAACGTCGATAGATCTTGGAAGTCCCATTACTTATTTGACTCCATTTCAGTCTACTTATGGAAACCCCCACGAGGGAGATTTGTATGTTAGTGATCTTGAGCCTATTTCTAGGGATGAGATCCCTTCATCCGATTATTTTTTCAGTAAAAAGAGAAAGGCAATCCTAAAACAAGAATTGCACCCAAGAGGAGATATGATGATTAAAAAGCACAAAATCATTATAGATGGACAAAAACTTAAATAGGGGGAGTTCTCTATAGAGATAGTCAACATTATGGGAGCTTTAGCGTTGGTGAATTTGTACTCTGTGGGAAGTTTGACAACTATGCTGGAACAGAAAGACCAAATGATAGCTCAGTTGCAGGGTCAATTGAAAGAGATTGAAAGAAATATCAGTTGGGGAATAAAAAAGGGACTAGAACAAGCTAGATTAAATGACATTCAAGAGATTCAACAAATGAAAGCAAGCTTAGAGGAAGCAAATCATAAAATACAGGTCACTCAAGCACAGGTTTTACAACAACAGGAAATGAATAAACAATTTCAAAACAAGATTAGTTCAATCCAGAATCAAGTAGTAGAGATAGAAGCTTTCCAAACCCAGGCTTTGGAAATTCATGCAAAAATAGAAAAAGAGCAACAGGGATTGATCTCTAAGTTAGAAATTATTCAAACTTACTTTCAGGAGACAAGCAGATCCTTGGGGAATATTCTCCTAAAGGAAAGAGAGACAAAAGCAGCCAAAACCACCTTTCAAAAGGCAGTAACTCTTTCAGCAAAAGAAGAAATTGGAAAGACTCATAAGTTATCTGTTTCATAATGGATAAAAGGGGATATAATACTCAAGGTTTGGGAGGCAAGCCTCGTCGAAAAAAAAAAATAACCAAGGAGGTTAACGATGATTTTCAAGCAATTTTTGATCTCCTAGATAAGGCTTCATTAAATATTGGAAGAGACGACTTCCCTGGGTTATTAGGAGAAATTAATATTGGTAAACATCAATTAAAATTCAAGGAAGATCTGGAAGAAATTCAGATAGAGATATCACAGATAAAGGTAATTCATGTTACACAGATAAATAAGTGGATGGTGAGACCAAATTTAAAGTTACAAGCTATTGATTTTACAGGAACGATAGTTGAATATCGTCTACCAAGGCTACAAAAGAAATTCTTCCTATTCCAGGCAAAAGATATTCCAGAGGCTCCTACAGTGTTGGTGCACCTCCTGGGAAAATGTATTGATTATCTCAAAAAAGAAGAAGCAACTTTATCGACAAAGAAGTAAAATATTATGTTGAAGATTTCATCATCGAAATTAATCAAAGAAGATAAATATAGAAATAGAAACGGTTCACTATTTTGTATTCATGTAACCATTAGTCTCTGAGAATTAGTTAATCACCAATAGAAAAAAGGTTGGGTGATGTTGTATAAATATATTTTCACAAGACTGAGAAAAGGATTTTCATTTTTGGGAGCCAATTATTAGGAGTTTACCGATTCGAAATAATACAAATGATGCAGAAGAGATTCTGAATTATGTCCCCTTGAAGCTATGTGCCCCTTCACTCTTTTTTCAATATCTTTCAATATTTTGTGCTCTATGTCTTTCTAGTGAATGATCAATTATAGTTTAATTTAAAATTCTATTGTAGCTTGAATGTATTTGACTATATAATCATTTACAGTTTTTCCTCTGTGATTGCTATCAACAGTTTCAAGACCTATAGGTCCGTTAGATGGTTATATCTTAAACTTCATTAGAAATTTTGTCTTTCTTCCTTTCTTCTGTTATGATATGAGATTCTTTCAAGATTAAAGCCTCATATTCTCTAACAGTGTTTCTTCATTTTTATTTTAATATTCTCAAATTACTTCAAGTATAGGAAACAACCTTTATTGTTATTATGCTATTATTTTGAGTTCTAAATTTCCTTTTATATTTCACCCCACAAAACTAAAGAAACAAAATATCTAATACTTTTTATAATTTAATAAAATCTTGATCCTCATGACTGTCCCAAGTAACAGACAACCTAACATAGAACCCGGTCTATAGGACCAAAATAGCATTGCTTTGAACTTATTTAACACCATCTTGCAATCAACAACTACCTGAGTCAAATTAGAACGTTCATGGGAAGTTATTGAGAGAGAAATCAACATCCAAGAACAATGGGAAGCTAGACAGAGACAGTTGAGAAACCAACTCTGATTTACCCTTTCTAATTGATTCTTTTTCCTTAACTCTTTTTAATTTTTTTTGGATGCCTTGATGGTATACTTTAGAGCCTTAAAGTATAAACTCAGGAACAACATCTTTTTGGAACCATTGTCGGGGAACAAAGAAATGAAACTTTTCCCTAGGAAGAACGACATTGACACTTTCTTTCTTTGATAGTGAACAAAGATAGAAAACCTTCTAATGCTACCTTTATTTTTCACTTGGCGACTCCATGATAAGTAAACTGGCTATTAGCTGAAATAACACTAGAAAGAACCCAGACGACAAGCAGACCTCGCTAGTCTTTGATCTGAAAAATATTTTAAAATCATGAAGATATCTTAGACAAATCATTTCACCTATACATACTATTTGTCAGCCTGATTTTACGCAGTTGAACATTTTAGAAACACTTGAGAGATCTGTCTCGCTTCCCCTCTCATACGATATGTTCTCTTTTTCTGAGGTATTTTCTTCGGACTGCCATGAGCCTTCTCCTCATACTTTCTGAGCTTCAACCTCAAATCCATTAATGGCTGCACATGGAGGTGCAGGAGCTGTAGGTGGTGCCCCAGGAGGACCAGAAGGTGGACAGGTACTGCTGCCTGGAATCTTTGCTAAGGTAGCTGCCAGATATGCCCCTCTTGTCCTCCCAGCTCCCCTACATGACCTTCTCGAAAATTATATGAAAAGCCTCCCCAAATTTACAGGGGAAGGAGATTTAACCGCTCAAGAACACATATATTTCTTTGACCAATTCGCCGACATCCTCGGAATCGAACATGAAGATGTCTATTCTAGACTCCTCTTTCAGACTTTTGAAGGACAGGTGAGGACCTGGTTCCGAGCTTTAGCAGGCCGGTCTCTAAGGTCTTATGAAGAACTTGAAAAAGCTTTTATTAGACAATGGGGTGAGAGGAGAGACCACCTCTATTACCTAACTGAATTTGGATCCCTTAGAAAGAAAAACTCTGAGTTAGTTCTTGAGTTCACAGAAAGGTTTAACAAGTTGTATAATAAAATCCCGTTCGAAGTTAAACCTTCTCAACCCACAACAAAGGTGACTTTCATTGGAGCCTTTAATCCTGATTTCACTCTTTTATTGAGAGAAAGGAGATCAGTAGATCTCACAAAAATGCAAGATGATGCTCTAGAAATCAAATCAAACATGAAGGCATCAGGGAAGCTAAAAGCAAAAATAGAAACTGGGAACAAAGAGAATAGGAAATTCAAAGATCAAGGTGGACCCTCAGGATCAGGGAAATCCTTGGGAGATAAAATAGATGAGATGGCTAGGGTAATCAGAGAACTTTCAAATAAGATCTCAAAAATGGAACTAGAGAAGTCGAAAAGGGAAAATTTTCCTAGGAAGGATTTTAGAAGGAATCCTGATCCTCAAGCCCCACAGAAAACAATTGAAAATGGGGATCAAAAAATCCCAACCCCCTTAAAAAGTAAAAACTTCATTGGAGAGGAAGATCTAGAATATTTTGAAGAGTTTGATGAAGATATTAATAATTTTGGTGATGATAATAAATCACCTTATTTATCGAGACAAGATTACTAAAAATCCTTAAATAAAGAAATTAGATCGGAAGATAATGTTAGCAACGATACGTTTGAAGATTTGGCCTATCAGGGAATCGTTGAAGATATTATAGATGAAATACATGAGAAATATAATTTAAGACCTAGAAACAAGAGTCTTCCAACCGTCCCAACAAAAAATATCCTACCAAGGGGTGAAACGAATGAGGCGACTCCAAAAGTTGCTGACAAACAGACTGCAAAAACCCAAACCGCTGATACGCAACCTGTCAAGTCAAAGTCAGTAGGAACACCCACCGTGAAAACACAAGTCCCTATGAGTGAAATCAAATCTTCACCACAAAGAAAAGATGAAAAGAAAGGAATTGAAGATCCCAACATAGATAGCGACAAGGCCCCAGGAAATTTTAGTCTAGAAAATGAAATAAATAAAATCAAAAGCCCTATCCCACTTGTTGAACTGGCTAAAAATCTCGTATACAAAAAATGAATTGCCAAGATGATTAGCTTTTGCGAAGATGAAATCCAGGCCGATGTCATCAACTTAGAAGATGACAAGCCGAACATAGTTTTTGTTCCGCATTTCGAAGGTGCAAGAGACACTATGGCCCCCTTTTATATCACATTAACCTTGTTCGACCACCTACTCCATAAATGTATGTTAGATTTTGAAGCATCCCACAATGTGATGCAAAAGCCATTATGGAGAAACTAGGTCTCGAAATCACAAGGCCATATGGAGGCTTATATTCATTTGATTTAAGAAAGGTCAAATGCATAGGTATGATTAAAGACCTAGTAGTCAATCTGGCACAAATACCCACAAAAAGCATTCTTATGGATGTAGTGGTCACCGACATCCCTCTGAAGTATGGTATGTTTTTATCTAGGTCATGGGGTGCCAATCTTGGAGGATCTCTCCAGCTCAACATGACATACATTACGATTCCAGTTTTTGGAGGACAATATAGATGTCTTTACAGAGAAACTAGGTTGGCATTCACAGTAGGTGATCCACATAACCCAAATAACCACCCTGTATATATTGTTGATCAAGATTTAGGAAATTTTATCTTATCTATTGATGATGATTTCAAGGTAGGTATAGACAAAAGTTGTACAGAAGAAAAAACAGAAAAAGAAAAAATTAAAGAAAATGTATATAGCACTGGTGTATGGAAGATATATTTTGACGGCTCTTCATCCTACCTTGGAGTTGGAGCAAGGGTACTCCTTGTGGCTCCTGATGATCAATTTGTAATTGCCTTTTCCTATAGGCTATAGTGGAACGTAGACTGCACAAATAACGTATGCGAGTATGAAGCTTTAGTTTTAGGATTAGAAGCCGCTAGGAGAATGAAAATAAAAAACCTCAAAGTCTTTGGCAACATCGAGTTAATCGTAAAACAGGTAAACCGACAGTACCAAGCCAAACATCCTAGGTTGAGGTCCTACAAGAATTGTGTCTGGGATCTGATCAAAAATTTCTTCTCCTCTATGAGTGTTCATTTCACTCCAAGGGATGAAAATCAACAGGTCGATGCGTTAGCCAAAGTAGCCTCAACTTTCACACCTCCCACCATGTTTAAGCTTAAGTACCACATACAAATGAGGCACTGACCTTCTATACCAAATAACATACAGCATTGGCAAGTCTTTGAGGATGATGAACAGCTACGCAAGTTTTTAGAATCAATAGATGAGTTTGCCGAAACGTATACCAATCAAGAAAATCAAAATGATCCTATTTGGATCATGCAGGAAGGGGAGGATCCTTAAGAGTTCCACGATAAAATCGCAAATCACCGAATTCTCATTATTAAGAATAACCAGATCCCTAAGGGCCTGATTCCCTTGGAAAGATTATTCAATCAAGATGATATCCCTTCAAAATCCACCCTACAGCCCCAACCTAAAGAGGTTGAGGACTGTGACATAGGTACTGAAGAAAACCCTCGGATGGTGAAACTATCCAAATATCTGTCTACATAAACCAAAAATAAATACGCGAAGTTGCTTAGAAAGTACAAAGACATTTTCGCATGGTCGTATGAAGAGATGAGAACCTATGACACCTCTGTGATCGAACATAAGATACCCCTGAAGCCTGGTGTCAAACCTTTTAGAAAAAAACTTAGACAACTCAATCCCATTTTATTGCTTGTGATTAAAAAGGAAGTCAAAAAACTCCTGGATGCAAAGATAATTGTACCACTGAGATATTTCGATTGGGTAGCAAACCTGGTCCCAGTTAGGAAGAAAAACGGGGAAATTAGACTGTGTGTCGATTTCATAAATCTAAATAAGTCCTCTCTCAAAGATAATTACCCCTTACCCAAAATGGATCACATTTTAGAAAAAGTTGTGGGGGAAAATAGGATGTTGATGATTGACGGGTTTTCATGATACAATCAAATTGCCATCAGCGAACATGATAAAGAGAAAACAACTTTCACCACCCCTTGGGATACATTTATGTATGATAAGATGCCTTTTGGTTTAATGGATGCAGGTGCCACCTTCCAGCGTGCTATGAATATCACTTTCACCGGTGAAAGGGAAACATTTGTAGTTATCTATCTGGATGATCTAACCATTTTTTCCAAATCTGACGAACATCATCTGATACATCTCAAGCATACGTTTGAGAAATGCCGCAAGTTTGGTTTGTCCTTAAATCCCAAAAAATCTCACTTTGCTATGAAAGAAGGTAAACTCTTGGGCCATATCATGTCTCGAAATGGAATTAGAATTGACCCTAAAAAAGTTGATGCTATAGACATAATAAATATTCCTAGGAATGTAAAGGAGATTCAATCATTCTTAGGAAAAATAAATTTTTTGAGGAGATTTACCCCAATTTTTGTTGAAATTGTGAGATTGATCACAGATATGCTGAAGAAAAACAACGAAGTAAGATGGACAACAAAAGCCAGAGCATCTTTTGCACACATCAAGAATGTTATAAGCGAGGCACCTGTACTGGCAAGCCCCAATTACCTCAAGGATTTTCTTATTTTATCGTTCGCCTCTGAACACGCACTTGCCGCGGTACTCCTCCAGAATAATGAAGAAGGTTTCGAGCAATCGATAGCCTTTTTTAGCAAAATTCTTTGAGATGTCAAACTTAGATA
Organism: Picea sitchensis; assembly: GCA_010110895.2. Taxonomy (NCBI): domain Eukaryota; kingdom Viridiplantae; phylum Streptophyta; class Pinopsida; order Pinales; family Pinaceae; genus Picea; species Picea sitchensis. The sequence continues at coordinate 33,101 of SNQJ01S0111839.1, read as the reverse complement.
TAATATAATGGAAAAACAAGAATATGCTATGGTGAAGGCGTTAGAGGATTTTAGAACCTATGTGTTTCATTCTAAGGTGATTGCAGATGTACCCACTAGCTCCGTAAAAGATATTTTGGTTCAGTTTGACAGTGATGGCAAAAGAGTACGATGGCTAGCCAAAATTCAAGAATTCGACTTGGAAATAAAGCCAACGAAACTAGTAAAGGGCCAAGGTTTAGCTAAACTCTTAGCTGAATCCAATTTCATGGCTCTCGGAATAAATGGCTCATAGGGAGAAGAAGAGTGTGTGGACATGAATGAACTTGATGAGCAAATAGTTGAAATCAGAATCGAAGAAAAATTTGCTTCATCAAACTGGTACAAAGACATAGTGTCCTACTTGTTGACCTTGAAGTGCCCAACTGACTTACCTCCATCCAAAGCCAGAACGCTGAAGTTGCATGCGGTCAAGTACTGTGTATCTGAAGGAAAATTGTATTGGAAGGACCCACTTGGCTTCTTGTTGGTTTGTTTGGTCGAATCAGAAACAGAAAAGGTCATAAGCCAATTTCACGAAGGAGTGTGTGGAGGACACCACGCCTAGAGGGCTACAGCTTGTAAGATCCTGAGGGTAGGGTATTATTGGCCCAAACTTTTCTCAGACGTCAACGCCAAGGTCCGAGCTTGCAACCCTTGCTAATTTTTCACAGGCAAACATAAACTCCCAACAATGCCATTGGTTCCGGTCAAAATGGAAGCTCCTTTTCAGCAATGGGGATTAGATTTCATAGGAAAAATTAATCCTCATTCTAGCACTCAACATAGATGGATCCTGACCACTACAGACTACTTCACCAAATGGGTGGAAGCTATTCCAACTAGAAGGACTACTGATTCGGTGGTAATAGATTTATTAGAAGAAAATATTTTTTCTAGATTTGGTTGTCCCAGAAAGATAGTCACAGATAATGCACAGGCTTTTAAATCTATGGCTATGGTCAGTTTTTTCCAAAAATATAATATTGTGCTTGGTCACTCCACGACATACTACCCTCAGGGAAATGGCTTGGCCAAATCTTCAAACAAGAGCTTAATCAGTATAATTAAGAAAGTGTTAAGCGAGAATAAAAAATCTTGGCATGTGCATTTGAAATATGCTCTATGGGCAAATCGGATAGGCACGAAAAAGTCTATCGACACTTCTCCTTTCCAAATGGTGTTAAGGACCGATGTAGTGTTACCTATAAATCTAACACTTCCCATAATGAAACTTTGGCAAGATGAGGAGGAAGAACCAAATCATGTCACAAGAAGGATAAATCAGTTGATTGAAGTCCAACAGCACAGGGCCGAAGTGGACGAAAGGTTGCAGAAATACCAGGACGACATGAAAGTACTATTCGATCGTAAGGACAAAGACATAAATTTTCTCCCCAAAGACCTAGTTTTAAAATGGGATGCTAGGAAGGAGGACTTGGGAAAAAATGGTAAATTCGATCACATCTGGTACAGATCGTTCAAGGTTGCATCTCCTGAAGGGAAAAATTCATTTCTATTAGAAAATTTGGATGGTAAAATCCTCAACGCCCCTGTCAATGGGCGTTATTTAAAACATTATATGGAATAATTTTTTTCTAGAATTCCCACTGTATATACCGCTTTGTTTAATCTTTTTATTTCATAATTTTCTTTGGTAAGTCTACTAAAAATAAATAAATAAATAAATAAAATAAACTAAATAGGTTAATATTTTTCTAAAAATAGGGATACGAAAACTTTCGATGCATTCAATTATTTTAAAAAGCCATGATACTCTTCATATTTTTCCCTTATAGGATCCTGGCTTGCAACTCAAACAAGTGAGAACTGAGAAACAAATACTCATATCTCGGAAGATAAATTCGCCGAAAATAGGTGATGGAAAAGATTTTTTGTTTTTTCAAAAGAAAACGAAAATGGTAAGGCGAAGGTATGAATTCCAGAGAAGTCTATTTTTCAAACAAAGGTTTTTTAAAGCACGGTGATTGTCTCATAAGTGTGATATGTCACTAAAAGAATGATTTCTCACTTTAGACTCTAATATTTTCACCTAGATGAAGATAAGAAATAATTAAAATAAACAAAAGAGAAAAGCATCTCTGAGAAGGAGTTCCAAGATTTAGGTTTAATTCATGACCCTTGTTTGTCGATTTCCAAGTATTTTCTCCATCGCCCCTTTCTACCCTCGGTTTTGCCTTCTTGAAAGACCAAACATCTTTCTGGGTTTCCCACAGAGGGAGAAGAGATTACGTCTTAACTTTGCAGCTGAAAAACAATTATTAAAAGGTAGACCAGTCCTCATAACTCCTCACTCTCCGACTAAACAAAGTTATGCTTAGGTTGATCCTGACTCTCCTAGGTTTCTCAACAATTTTCTAAGGATTTAAGATTGCTCAAAGGAAGACCCCTGAAATTAATCTTCCCCTTTTTATCTGCGGACTAAGGTTCTTTGAAAGTTAAGAGAAGGTTGGTCTAGAGTAATCAAAACAAGTTGACATACCTCTACTGCAATTTTACACAAATACCATCCCTGGTATATTAAGTACCACTGATTGCCCCCACTTCGTATCCAAAAAGTAAAATATGAGACAAATGGTGAAAGGAAATTCATATTTGATTGCCCCCATCTAGTCCAAAAGATGATGAAACGACATTCGTTTAAATGATTTCCCTCGTCTTAGTAAAAAGGGATAGATAACTTCACCGGGGTACTGAACAGGCTCACTGGTAGTGAAGCAATATCTGAGGTTAAATGCACAATTATGATTCAAAGTGGTGAAAGGAAATTCAGTAAAAAGGGACAAATAACTTCACTAGGGTACTGAACAGGCTCGCTAGCAGTGAAGCAATATCTGAGGTATCTGTAAGGTTGTCATACTTAAATATCACTCTACTCTAGTTACCAGTTTTTTCAAAACTGGATCTACATCCCAAGTCCAGACAGGGCTCCACAATTAAAAATATGAATTTTGCTTCATTTGATGCAAGCCGAAAGCCACAAAATCTGTTGGGTTTCCTAGGATTGTTTTGATCATCTTAACGCTAACTCAATTTCAGTAACGAGAAGGAGAAGATCATGAATGGGACTGCAACAGAGTTTACAACAAATGAGAGTTTTGAAAATATTTTCAGAAGTAAGGATGAAATCTCTTTTTCCTCTGTATCCCCTTCCTTAGCAATTTCTGCAGAGATAAACCCTTGACTCCATTAACCCAATAAAGGCACTAAGTCTACACGTTCTCCTCATCCCACAAGGAGACAAGGTCCCCAATTGGAGCCTATGTTGAAACATATTTTAAATTTCTTAATCTAAAGACTAAAGCCTTCCTTTTTCGAGTTTCGGCTTTTCAAGAACTATAACTCTCACTTTCATTTCCAAAGGGCCGGTACCGAAACCCTGACAGATTTAAATTCTAATAATAATAAAAAGTAAAAAAATTTAGACTAATAAAAAAGGGGTTTTTCGAGATTCAGGGTTTATTAAGAACATAGGTTTTAATACATATCGAATCGCAAAATCCTGATCCTCAATTTCCCGAAAAGTTGAAGTAAATAATTATTAAAAGGAAATTAGTCGCATCGCTATTTCGGAAATTGGGTTGCAGTGATAACATACCTCTTGTCAACTCGATCCCCAAAATCCTGAAACGTGAAATCCCGACTCAAAATCCAAGTTAATCTAAATTAATTCTCTTTGGAGGTTAGTCCTCAATCCTGATTAATTAATTCACTAATATTGAAATTTAAGGCTTAAGTTAATCATTTCACAATTTTGGAAATCGTGATTCATCAATGACATACTTCCTGTCAACACGATCCCCGAAATCCCGAAACGCTTAATACTAATCAATTAATTAACTAAAATGAAATTAAGTCCTAATTTAAAAATGTCGCGATTTTGCAATTTCGGAAATCGGGATTCAGTGATAACATACCTCTCGTCAACATGATCCCCAAAATTTTGAAACGCAAAATCTCGATTCTTAATCTGGGTTTAGTCTAAATTAACTCTGTTTTGGAAGCATGATTAATGACAATCAATATTTTTAGGTTTTGTTCACGTTTCGGTTTCTGATTGAATGCAATGTTTCGATTTTTGAATTCAAAAGCGCCAAAATGCAGCCACTTAAATAAAGAATAACTGGTGATATGTGACACTAATGCGTATCTTAGTAAATATCTACTGCAATAAATGTCTTGAATTCTTGTCAGCTGCGTCAGTCCCTTCATCGTTAAATGAATTAAAAGAGAGTTTGAAGGTTTGTGTTTCGCAACATTTTATGTTTCATACTATCAAGCGCAAGACGCATTCAGCCGAACTCATATACTCCATTTCTGTGAGCAGGTTTTCCATCTAACATTAAGTCATGGCACCAAAGAAAGCATCAAAGAAGAGTGAATATACATAGGAAGGAGATATCATCTCCGACACTATGCCACAAGCCATAGACTCAATTAAATCATGGAGGCAAATCTATGAATTCTTGGATTGCGAAGTAAGAAATGCTTCAGCTGATTCTGAGAACCACTTCCGGGATATAGCGGAATCAGAGCTTCATAATATAGTAGCATGTACTCGACTCATGGCATACAATGATATGATAAGCTAGTCCTTAGAGAAAGTGGATATCCCGACAAGAATCATTTACAACGATCAAGCAGTCGTTGTCGGCTCATTCAGACCAGAACATATACAAGTAATGTATAAAATCTCTCCAAATCCTAAGTACACTTATAATGCTGAATTCATAGCTGAGTTTCAAAGAAAAGAATGTACCAAGGCCGACCAAACATATCCATATCATATTAAAGGATGGTGAAGATATCCACCGATATTTAGGGCAGATTCCCATGGAATTTATGCCACATCATCTTTGAATGAATACATGGTCCATGTGGCCATTATGTTGTGTAGACTCTTTGAGAAAAAGGATCCCTGCCATTTTCCTCCAGATTGGGTGCCCCTTCTGGAAGAAGCATCAGAGGGATACACTTTCAATTGGAGTAAAATTTTGTCTGAAAACCTAGCTCAAGAGGTTTCAAATTACAGAATGGCAAGAGTTAAAAGTTAGCCAGTGGAATTTTACATGTCAGCATACATCATGGATGCAATTTGTTTTGTGACCCCATTTCCCCTAATGAATTGGAGCTAGAATATAACCGTCCCCGAACCCATTCATGAATATCACTCTGTGTTATGGGAAGAAAATTATAAGGACACATTTTACGAAATTTGTCATTTTTTTATAATTCTAATGCATAAAATGTTGTATGGATATGAACCTCCTCGTATTTTTGATACAGTCACAGAAAATCTCAAAGCAATAGCCGACTGGTTCATTGACAAAAATTTCTCCTACATTAGGGTTTATGGTTGTTCTATCCCTCCTCATGCACTTCCTAAATTTCTACCGGACAGATTGGTGTGTAGAGAGGTAGCCCACCAGATAGTTAAAGGTAGCATTGGATTAGAGCTAAAGGCAACTTAGAAGAAGTCATGGCCAACTTTTCTTGTACATATTGGAAAATTTTCATTGTTGAATCTAGGCCATTCTAAAGTGGAAGCAGAAGCACTGCAAGAGTTTAAGCTGGTTGATATTGAGCACATAAAACATGATCCTTATCAATTAGTAAGCAAACATTTGATGCACTGTAACCTGAAAGCTTATGAACATGAAGAATTTGTTTATGATCATATATTCAAGGATGTTAAAACCTACGAAGAGGTATTGAACAGGGTACGGGCCATGTCACCTAACTCACAGGTTGGTTTCATGTCATTCCAAAGTCATAGGCGAAGCTGTTTACCAAAGAGTTTGTAGGGTGAATCTATGACCTCACCTCCAGAGCAGGAAGGGCCTCCCCCAACCTTTGAAACAAATGTACAGGATAAAGAAAATACAAAAGGAAAAATGAAAGAGATTGAAATACCTTCACAGGAAACAAAAGTTCCTCAAACAGAAGAATTAGAGGTAGGGAAAGGAAAGGAGTTGGAAACACCTTCAGAAATCCCTAAGAGTTTTCCGAAAAAGGTAGGAGGAACAGTGTCAATAGATCTTGGAAGTCCCATTACTTCTTTGAATCCACTGTAGTCTGCTTGTGGAAACCCCCACGAGAGAGCTCTTTATGTTAGTGATATTGAGCCTATTTCTAGGGATGACATCCCTTCATCCGATTATTTTTTCAGTGAAAAGAGAAAGGAAATCCTAAAATAGGAATTGCACCCAAGAGGATATATGATGATTAAAATGCACAAAATCATTATAGATGGACAAAAACTTAAAGAGGGGGAGTTCTCTACAGAGATAGTCGGGACGATGGGAGCTTTAGCATCGACGCATTTGTACTCTGTGGGCAGTTTGACAATTATGTTGGAATAGAAATACCAAATGATAGCTCAGCTACAGGGTCAATTGAAAGAGACCGAAATAAATATCAGTTGGGGAATAAAAAGGGGACTAGAACAAGCTAGATTAAATGACATTTAAGAGATTCAACAAATGAAAGCAAGCTTAGAGGAAGAAAATCAGAAAATAAAGGTCACTCAAGCATGGGTTTTACATCAACAGGAAATGAATAAACAATTTCATAACAAGATTAGTTCAATCCAGAATCAAGTAGTAGATATAGAAGCTTTCCAAACCCAGGCTTTGGAAATTCATGCAAAAATAGAAAAAGAGCAACAGGGATTGATCTCTAAGTTAGAAATTATTCAAACTTACTTTCAGGAGACAAGCAGATCCTTGGAGAATATTCTCCTAAAGGAAAGAGAGACAAAAGCAGCCAGAACCACCTTTCAAAAGGCAGTAAATCTTTCAGCAAAAGAAGAAATTGGAAAGACTCATAAGTTATCTGTTTCAGAACAGATAAAAGGGGATATAACACTCAAGGTTTGGGAGGCAATCCTCGCCGAAAACAAAAAAAATAACCAAGGAGGTTAACGATGATTGTCAAGCAATTTTTGATCTCCTAGATAAGGCTTCATTAAATATTGGAAGAGACGACTGCCCTGGGTTATTAGGAGAAATTAGTATTGGTAAACATCAATTAAAATTCAAGGAAGATCTGGAAGAAATTCAGATAGAGATCTCACAGATAAAGGTAATTGATGTTACACAGATACATGAGTGGATTGTGAGGCCAAATTTAAAGTTACAAGCTATTGAGTTTACAGGAAAGATAGTTGAAGACTGTCTACCAGGGCTACAAAAGAAATTCTTCCTATTATAGGTGAAAGATATTCCAGAGGCTCCTACAATGTTGGTGCACCTCCTAGGAAAATGTATTGATTATCTCAAAAAAGAAGAAGCAACTTTATTGACAAAGAAGTAAAATATTATGTTGAAGATTTCATCATCGAAATTACTCAAAGAAAATAAATATAGAAATAGAAATGGTTCACTATTTCATATTCATGTAATTGTTAGTCTCCGAGAATTAGTTAATCATGAACAAAAAAAAGGTTGGGTGATGTTGTATAAATATATTTTCACAAGACTGAGAAAAGGCTTTTCGTTTTGGGGAGCCGATTGTATTAGAAGTTTACCAATTTGAAATAATATAAATGATGCAGAAGATATTCTGAATTACGTCCCCTTGAAGCTATGTGCCCCTTCACTCTATTTTCAATATATTTCAATATTTTGTGCTCTATGTCTTTTTAGTGAATGATCAATTTTAGTTTAATTTAAAATTCTACTGTAGTTTGAATGTATTTGACTATCTAATTATTTATAGTTTTTCCTCTGTGATTGTTATCAACAGTTTCAAGACCTGTAGGTTCGTTAGATGGTTATATCTTAAAATTCATTAGAAATTTTGTCTTTCTTCCTTTCTTCTGTTATGATATGAGATTATTTCAATATTAAAGCCTCATATTCTCTAACAGTGTTTCTCTGTTTTTATTTTAATATTCTCAAATTACTTCAAGTACAAGAAACGGCCTTTACTGTTATTATGCTATCGTTTTGAGTTCTAAATTTCATTTTATATTTCACCCCATAAAACTAAAGAAACAAAATATCTAATACTTTTTAAAATTTAATAAAATCTTGATCCTCATGACTATCCCAAGTAATAGACAACCTAACATAGAACCCGGTCTACAGGACCAAACTAGCATTGCTTTGAACTTATTTAACACCATCCTGCAAACAACAACTACCCGAGTCGAATTAGAATGTTCATGGGCAGTTATTAAGAGAGAAATCAACAACCAAGAACAATGGGAAGCTAGACAGAGACAGTTGAGAAACCAACTCTGATTTACTCTTTCTAATTGATTCTTTTTCCTTAACTCTTTTTTTTTTTTTTTGGATGCCTTGGTGGTATACTTTAGAGCCTTAACGTATAAACTCAGGAACAACACTTCCAATGAATGTAATTCTTAAAGGAATATAATAAAAAACATTTCGTGGTTTTTTCTCGTTTTGGGTTTCCACATTAAAAAATTGGTGTACTGTGTATGTGCATGATTGCTCATTTGTTCATTGTTTATTTATTCTACAACTATGGGATGATAATGCTACAATGATATAACACTTGCATTTTGTTGTTAAAAAGGATTATTTCTCTATTACTAATTCACCCCCCCTCTCAGTAATCCAACAAGTATTGCTATAATAAAATTATGAGAAATTACTACCATGAAACTATGAGGCCCTATGATTGAGTTATGGGTCTTTTCTAAGATAAAAGAGGAAATTAACTAGAGTTGATAACCAATGAAATCCCAACATAGAGAATCCTTGGCCAACCTATGCTAGATCCATAGAGGGAAGTGGGATAGGTTGATGGACTATTTAACAAAGAAGGGGGTCCCATTCATTGACTTTTGCAAGTTGAGGAGGGAAGAGGGGTTGGTTGATTGAGATTTTTGTAGTGGACACGTAATTGAGAATTCTTATAGGAATTGGGTTGTGTAAGAGAAACTAGAGCCAAGCCATATAATTTTCACTTGTGGATTCATAGCCTCAAATTAAGGGTGACCTCTGTTATAGAGAGAGAAGGGGTAATGAGAGCCTATCATTAGGCGGAACATCCTTCTTTTGTAGCCAAACAGTGAATAATTTCCAGAATATAAGTCTTATTGATTTGTTTACAAATAGGGAAAATTATTGTTGTTCATGTTATGTATTTACTTATTTTCTAGTTTGTTCAATTATTAATTCAAGTATTAGTCTCCATTTGTAATTATGTATTCATAATTGATTAGATTGTTTAATTATTCTTGCATAACTCTGCATTAGCATGCAGGCATTCTATAATTTGTTAAATATCAAAGCATTGAGGTTGCTAATGGTATCATAGAAATTTTGGTGTAGTTATGTTGGTCATGGAGTACTCATTGCCTCAACAATTGATCCAGATTTATTTTCGGCACAAAATGAGAGCGGAGATATAACACAGAAATATACATAGATATTGAAAGAGAAACAATAATATAACAAAGATATATCAAAAATATAACCCAAGGCAAAGATATACAGTAATACATGATTTCCATTAATGAAATAAATGTACAGAGACTGTAAAAATACAGAGTGAAAGACTCGCTACAATGGTGGCAGCTTATCTCTGAGAAGAGATGTGACAACTACTCGCATTCACAAGAAGATGATTACATTGAGGCTCTGAAGGCCTTTTTTACAATAAACAGGAATTCCCAAAACCTTAGACATCCAAAAACCTAACCCTAGGAGATGAAGCGCCAAAAGTCATGTGGGCCTTGTTTGGGTAAGTTAGTACATCAACTTCCCGAGGTCGTAAATTTTGCATACGATCTTCGTTTTAGGCGTATGATAGCTCGTTGGAAAGGTATCATCGAGGATATTCATTCTGGGGCCTCAATCATGAATTTGGCTATAATTGAGAAGTTCAATATTGAAAAATCTTCATTTAGGCCCTCAAAATGGCCCTAGAAGTTAACAATTGCTAAAAATAGTAAATTACCAAAATTGCTAGAAAACTACTTTGAGCCAATTGGAAAAGATAGGTGGCCACCGATATCCACCTGGATCAATCCTCCCTCCTTAGAAGCAATGGTATCCCTTGCATTGAGTTCTCAGGGGAGAGGGAAAAGCGTTTGTTGAATCTGCATCTTGAGGAATTGCTTGCCTTGTTGGAGAAGTTGCACTTCTTAGATTGTTGAAGGTTGTCACGAACATATGGCTGGAAGGGTTGGACCTTTTTAGCCAGTGTCGATACATGAGATGCCTATGTGAAAAAGGAATATTTGCACTTTGTTGCAACCTTGTCGACCTACTTATGTTGGATATAAGGTGCTTGGGACGAGGATGTAGTGGTTGCAGTGTCCTTCTATTCCCCTTTTGAATTCATTGTGAAGAAGTTGAATTTTTCAATATCAGATACTACCTTGCAGAACTGGTTAGGTGAAACACTAGTTGGAACTACCTCTGGTATTCTGTAGAGATGACCCCTCAAAATAAAAATGACACTATGGGGTTGAGACTCATAAACAACATGGCGTTTCCACATATATGGTTGGTCCAAGAGGACATCACAGACATCCAGTGGGACACCATCACATAATACCTCATCCTTGAAGGGTTGGATGTCATATGATAATTGAAACTGTTGGTTGACACAAAGATCTCGTCCTTGGTGAAGCCACCCGATGTTGTATGGTTGCGAGTGTGGTGTTGTTGACAATCCCAAATGTTTGATGACCTCTACTGAGATGAGGTTCTTCTTGCTTCCACTATCAACAATAAAATGCAGTGGGTTCTCCTTCACCCACATCTGTGAATGAAAAAGTCACTCCCCCTCTTTAGGATCTATTGGTTCTTCTGGTTGAGTTGTTGTGGTCGCGACAATAGCAGTGGGGTATGCATCAATGATTTGTCCTTTACTAGTATTTTCATAATCAAATTTTGAATTAGGGTTTGGTTCCTTGTCTTTGATATCGACCACCAATGACTGTTTTGAGCGACATTCATCGGTGTTGTGCCAGGGGATTTTGTGGAAATCGCACCATTTTGTGGTGTCCTTCTTTGTCTTCATGTGGCTTGCACTAGTTATCGGGAGAATATTTGTTAGGGTCATCTTTGTCATACTTTAGTTGTTATGGATTTGCAGACCCTAACTCCCGTTTGTTCTGGTGCTTAAATTTCTGCTCGATTTTAACAACATATCAATAAGAAACACCGAGTGATGAGATGGCCAGAAAATCCATTTCAGTCTGGATGTTTTTGTGTAGAGCCCCATGGAATTTCAAAACCAAATTGCGTTTGAATTCCTTGATACCTAGATTGGTGCGCAAGGTATGGAAGGTATTGGTGAAATACAGAACTGCTTGGCCCCCCTCTTGCCATAGTGTGTTCCATCTCATGTACTGGTCCTCATAGTTTCCAACAGGGTAATACTGTTCCTTTATCGCATCGACAAAAAAATCCCAAGTGAGCTCCGCCCCATATATTCTAGACTCCTCTGTGGAAATTTACTCCCAGTAAGTTTCCCACCAATGTTTGACATGGGAGAGAGCTTTAAGGAGTGAGAAGGTGATCTTTTCACTATCATAAAAATGGTGAACAGAGAAATAACCTTCTAGAAGATTTAACCATTTGTCTAGGGCTTCTACATCTATCTGTCCTTCAAATATAGGAATATCAAAATTAACTTGTAACTTGAAAGGAGAGGTGATCCCAAAGTGGACACTTGATGAATATGCTCCTGTTTCTATCGGCAGGCATTAAAGGATGTGGAAAAAATTCTCCATCATTTCGTCCCTCTGTCTCATGAGAGCTTGATCAAGAAACATATTAATAGGATCGTCTACGCCATCATTTTTTTTTCCTTCTGCCATTGAGGGTTTCTTGGGTGTGCGAGAGAGATTTTCCTCAAGAGATACAATATCGAGACCCAACTTGCTATACTCATCCCTTGTCAGGGACATGCAGTGAAAAATGATGTAGAGCATCCTACTCTGATACCACTGATCCAGATTTATTTTCGCCACAAAATGAGAGCAGAGATATAGCATAAAAATATACAGAGATATTGAAAGAGAAACAATAATATAACAGAGATATATCAGAAATATAAACAGAGGCAAAGATATACAGTAATACATGATTTCTATTAATGAAATAAATGTACAGAGACTGTAAAAATACAGAGTGAAAGACTCGCTACAATGGTGGTAACTTATCTCTGAGAAGAGATGTTATGGCTACTTGCATTCGCAAGAAGATGATTATAATGAGGCTCTGAAGGGATTTTTTACAATAAAAAGGAATGCCAAAAACCCTAGACATCCAAAAACCTAACCCTAGCAGATGAAGCGCCAAAACTCATGTGGGCCCCATTTGGGTAAGTTAGTACATCAACTTCTCGGGGTAGTAACGTTTGCATACGATCTCCATTTTAGGCGTATGATAGCCTGTTGGAAAGGTATCATCGAGGAGATTCATTTTGGGGGATAAATCATTCCTTTGGATATCATTGAGAAAATCTATCTCGAAAAACATTCATTTAGTCCCTCAAAATAACCTCAAAAGTTAAAAACTGCTAAAAATAGAAAATTATCAAAATTGTCAGAAAACTATTTTGAGCCAGTTGGAAAAGGTGGGTGGCTAGCGATATCCACCTAGATCAGTCCTCCCTCCTTAGGAATCAATAGTCTCCATTGCATTGAATTCCCAGGGGAGAGGGAAAAGATTTTTCTGAATCTGCATCTTGAAGAGTTGCTTGCCTTGTTGGAGAAGTTTCATTGCTTAGCTTGTTGAAGGTTGTCACAAACATGTGGCTAGAAGGGTTGGACCTATTTATCCAGTATGGCTACATGAGATGCCTATGTGTAGAAGGAATCTTTTCTCTTTGCTACAACCTTGTCGATCTTCTTTTGTTGGATAGAAGGTGCTTGGGGCAAGGCTGTAGTGGTTGCAGTGTCCTTTTGTTCCCCTTTTGAATAGATTGTGAAGAAGTTGAATTTTGTAGTATGAGATACTACCTTGCGACACTATTTAGGTGAAAAAATAGTTGGAACTACCTCTGGTATTCTCTAGAGATGACCCCCTAAAGTAACAATGACACTACGGGGTTGAGACTCATAAACAACATGGCGTCTCCACATATATGGTTGGACCAAGAGGACATCATAGACATCCAATGGGGAAACATCACATAATACCTCATCCTTGAAGGGTTGGATGCCATATGATAATAGGCACTATTGGCTAACATAGAGATCTTGTCCTTGGTGAAGCCACCTGATGTTGTATGGTTACAGGTGTGGTGTTGTTGACAATCCCAACTATTTGACGACCTATGCTGAGATGAGATTCTTTTGTCTCTCACTATCAACAATAAAATGCAGTGGGGACCCCTTCACCCACATCTATGAATGAAAAAGGTGTTGCCCCTCTTTAGGATCTGTTGGTTCTTATGGTTGAATTGTTGTGGTCATGACAATAACAGTGGGGTCTACGTCAATGATCTATCCTTTACCAGTATTTTTAGAATTAGATTCTGAATCAGGGTTCGGCTCCTTGCCTTTGATCTCGACCACCAATGATTGTTTTGAGCGAAATTGATCGGTGTTGTACCAAGAGATTTTGTGGAAATCACACCATTTTTTGATGTCCTTCTTTGTCATCCCGTGACCCTTCTTTTCCTGTGGCTTGGACTGGTTTTCGAGAGACTGTTTGTTAAGGCCATCTTTTTCATAGTTTGGTTGTTGCATATTTTCAGACCCGAACTCTCGTATGTTTTGGTGCTTAAAGTTCTACTCGATTTCAACAACATATCGATAAGAAACACCGAGTGATGAGATGTCCAGAAAATCAATTTGAGTGTGGATGTATCTGTGTAGATCCCCATGGTATTTCAGAACCAAAAGTCATTTGGAGTCTTTGATACCTAGCTTGGTGCACAAGGTATGGAAGGTATTGGTGAACTCTAGAACTACTTGGCCCCTCTCTTGCCGTAGTGTGGTCCATCTCATGTACTTGTCCTCATAGTTGCCAACAAGGTAATACTGTTTCTTTACCGCATCCACAAAAAAATATCAAGTGGGAGCAGCCCCATATATTCCAGACTCCTCTATGGAACTTTTCTCCCAGTAAATTTCCCACCAATGTTTGACATGGGGGATAGATTTGAGTGTGAAGGTTATCTTTTCCCTGTCGGAAAAATGGTGAACAGAGAAATAACCTTCTAGAAGATTTGACCATTTTTCTATGGATGTTGCATCTATCTATCCTTCAAATATAGGAATATCAAAATTAAATTGTACCTTGAAAGGCGAGGTGCTTCCAAAGTGGTTGCTTGATGAATATGTTTCTGCTGCTATCAACATGCATTTATTGATGTGGGAAAAATTCTTCATCCTTTCATCCCTCTGTCACATGAGAGCTTGCTCAAGCAACATATTGATAGGATCGTCTCCTCCGTCATTTTTATTTCCTTCTCCCAAGGGTTTCTTGGGTGTGCGAGAGAGATTTTTCTCAAGAGAGACAAGCTCAATACCCAACTTGATATACTCATACCTCATCGGGGACATGCAGTGAAAAACGATCAAGAGCAACCTGCTCTGATACCACTGATCCAGATTTATTTTTGGCATGAAATGAGAGCGAAGAATATAACACATAAATATAGAGAGATATGGAAAGAGAAACAATAATATAACAGAGATATATTGGAAATATAACCAGAGGAAAATATATACAATAATACATGATTTCTATTAATGAAATAAATGTACAGATACTTTAAAAATACAGAGTGAAAGACTCGCTACAATGGTGGAAAGTTATCTTTGAGAAGAGATGTGACAGCTACTCGCATTCGAAAGAAGATGATTACAATGAGGCTCTGAATGCCTTTTTTACAATAAAAAGGAATTCCAAAAACCCTAGACATCCAAAAACCTAACCCTAGGAGATGAAGCACCAAAATTCATGTGGGCCCCATTTGGGTAAGTTAGTACATCAACTTCCTGAGGTCGTAACTTTTGCATATGATCTCTGTTTTAGGTGTATGATAGCATGTTGGAAAGGTATTGTCAAGGAGATTCCTTTTGGGGGCTTAATCATGGTTTATTGTATCATTGAGAAGTTTGATATCAAAAAACCATCATTTAGGCCCTCAAAATTGCCCCGTAAGTTAAAAACTGCTAAAAATAGTAAATTACCAAAATTGTCAGAAAATTGTTTTGAGCCAGTTGGAAAAGGTAGGTGGCCACCGATATCCACCTGGATAAATCCTCCCTCCTTAGGAAACAATGGTCTCCATTGTGTTTAGTACCCATGGGAGAGGGAAAAGCGTTTGCTAAATCTGCATCTTGAGGAGTTGCTTGCCTTGTTGGAGAAGTTGCGTTGCTTAGCTTGTTGAAGGTTGTCATGAACATGTGGTTGGAAGGGTTGGACCTTTTTATCTAGTCTGGCTACATGATATGCATGTGTGAATAATGAATATTTTTTCTTTGCTACAACCTTGTCGACCTGCTTTTGTTGGATAGAAGGTGCTTGGGGCGAGGCTGTAGTGGTTGTAGTGTCCTTCTGTTCCCCTTTTGAACAGATTGTGAAGAAGATGAATTTTGCAGTATGAGATAATAACTTGCAACACTGTTTAGGTGGAACAATAGTTGGAACTACCTCTGGTATTTTGTAGATATGACCCCCCAAAGTAACAATGACACTACAGGGTTGAGACTCATAAAAAACATGGCGTCTCCACATATATGGTTGGCCTAAGAGGTTATCATAGACATCTGATGGGGCAACATCACATAATACCTCATCCTTGAAGGGTTGGATGCCATATGATAATCGACACTATTGGCTGACACAGAGATCTTGTCCTTGGCGAAGCCACCCGATGTTGTATGGCTACGGGTGTGGTGTTGTCGACAATCCCAACTGTTTGACGACCTCTGCTAAGATGAGGTTCTTCTGGCTTCCGTTATCAAAAATAAAATGCATCGGGGTCCCCTTCACCCACATCTGTGAATGAAAAAGGTTCTCCCTCTCTTTAGGATCTGTTGGTTCTTCTGGTTGAATTGTTACAGTCATGATAATAGCAGTGGGGTCTATGACAATGATCTATCCTTTAAAAATATTTTTAGAATCAGATTCTGAATCAAGTTTCGGCTCCTTGTCTTTGATCTCGACCACCAATGATTGTTTTGAGATACATTCATCACTGTTGTGCCAGGGGCTTTGGCACACAGAGATACTTGCAGAAAAACATACACATCCATATAAACATAGAATGACTATTCTACATATATATAACATAATAATGAATAAATAGCAGTAAGCCTACACATGCAACATATACAACATACACGGGAAATACTCATCAATTACAACATATGTACCATTACACAACATGTAAATGAACATAAAAGTGGTACTTATATTTTATTAGGAATAACACCATCAACTGCATGTAGACCTTCCATGAACCTCCCAGCCATAGACCACACTTATCATCACTCTCAACAGTAGGTCACCCCCGAGCTGGGATTAAGCTCCACCGGGAAAGGGAATCCTGGGCTAGGCAAGGTCAATAAGAAGACACACAGTTTATGAGGATGGATTCTCTCCCAGGATCTACTTATGCCCATTGCTCATAGACTCTCATTCCCCACATGTTTGTCCCTCCCCAGGAGTATACACCTTCATTGTCACCAGGACAGTCCTTCAACTGCTAAAACTCCCTTGCCTTGGGCTTCAGAAATAGGCTAGACCAGAATTCTCTAAGCTTTTTGGCAACTATACGACCCCTTCTAGGAGTTCTCACTTCCTCCTTGCACTCTCTCACTTGGAGAGAGTCGCTCACAGGCTTGACAACCTACTTCTTCAACCACAACCACCTCTCTCACCTGGAGAGAGTGTTGCACATAGGCCTGAGAACTTGCTTCTTCAACTTCGTTCCAACACAAGGATAACAACAGTAAGACTCAGGAAGGAACGAATGATGTTAGCCAATCACACTCAGCCAAGGGACTATGTGGACACAATAGCCCACAGTTAAAACACACATGAAATAGATAATTATGGTATGCTCAGGTTTCACAGAAGACAACAACCCAAACAGTTTAGCACAAACTTGGATTTGTAATGTGGATAAACCTAGGTTCATAGGACACACAAGAGACATGGCTTAGTCCATGGATTACGAGTTTTAGACTGTGTGACAAGAAATTATGTAGAAGTCGATGATGGAGGCCAAATGCAGAAACCAGACAGAATTCACGGGAATACACCAGTAGATCATAGAGGTCTCATGGTTTCGGGTTTCAGAGCTATGTGAGGTATGCAACTATCAGATGTAGAGGTAACACGATTCAGACAGCCCACGGAAGAATGGAGGGGAAAACTGACAGAACGAACACACTCAACGGTTCAGACATCCGACGACATAATGGATGATGAACCCCCATCCCGGCTCAATTATTGGGTTAAATTGCATGTGCTTGGGCCAACACATGTCACCCATTAAGCTGCATGCATTCCATCAAGTAAACATTCCCTTTTTTCACACATTGGAGTTGCATGCGTTGCCCCTCCCAGGACTTAGGATAAAAATAACATGTTTTTCACATAGCTTTGGCATAATAATAAATTATTATTCAAAGACTTAAGCCCTCAAGCTTAGCCCTTCTTCCAACCTTTTGTTAGGAAAAAATATTGTCATTTAATTACGTTGTAGAACTTTCCCAACTATTTAATTTGTCAATCCGAGGTTCGTAGGCTTACGAATCACACGTACTATATATGTAGGACTGAAGTAGAACTAATCTAATCTAAATTGCTGAAATGAAATTAATCTAGGAAAGCATTGAAAGACTAACTAGGAAAGCAGGAAATTAATCTAGGAAAGCAATACAACATGTGAAG
>SNQJ01S0111839.1:0-11089 GCA_010110895.2 Picea sitchensis | reverse complement strand
AGAGTCTTGAAGAGTGTCATAATTACAGATCCACTATTCTCTCAACCATTCTCAACTACTTTCCTATTATTAGAAGATATGATCCCTTCAAATCCTCCACACATCTCTCACATATTTTAAATAAGATATTTCATCTAAATCTTCCATGATCTTCTCCTTTGAATATGCTTGAATATGAAATTCTAATTTGAGGCTAGGTGGTAGTATCTGACTTTGTTAAAATCTTCACATATGCCTGCACACATCATCAAACTTATCCAACCTTGATATATAATGAAAATATGTTATTTTTCAAAAATTTAATCACAAATTCACTTATAATACTAAAATGAATACAATGGAAAATAATAAGGAGAAACCCAAGTATCATTATGGAAATGGTATGATGGAAGGTTAATGGGATGATGAAATGTAAGGAATAGTGAAGGAAAAAGAGGATATAAATGTGACATTTTTTAGGCCCAACACCTTTCAACCCCCTCTCCCTTACCCAATATGTGGAAGCTTATTCCCCCATCACTCTTTCTTCATGGTCGGTCAACAAACAATGATGTTTATATATTATTAATGTTCTGCATAATACATTTACAAAAATAGGCTCCTGGCCTTTAACACTTAGTCTCTCCGACCTAATAAACACATAAGCCTACCAAATTATCAATACTTGGCTCACCAGCCTACAAAACATGATTTACAATTCATAAACATGATTTACAATTCATAAACATGATTACAACATGGCTCGTCCTTGGGGATATTACAATCCCCTCCCCTTATTTTTGCACTGTCCTTAGTGCAACTTTCACACAACATCAACAAGATTTTCAAAATCTTCAAAAGGATGTGGGTATTCTTCCTGCATAGCATCCTCATGCTCTCATGTCACATCCTCAGGACCGTACCAGGTCCACTCGACCTTTACAAGCCCTATGGCTCGATTCTGGAGCTATTTTCTTTTCTGGTCCAATATGCACAAAGGATGCACTTGCAGGACGCCTTCTTGCTCCACCTGAATCACATTCCAATCAATTACATTATTAGTATCAGGTATATATTTCTTAAGTAATGAAACATGAAATAAAATATGTACAGTCATGGATGTAGGTAATGCAAGTATATATGCAACTGGCCCAATCCTTTCTAGGATTTCAAATGGCCCACAAAATCTGGCTGCCAACTTGGCGCGGTTTCCCAGCTTCACGGAACTTCTATTGGATTTTACTTTCAGGAAAACATGGTCACCCACTTTAAACTCTCTGTGGATCCTATTTTTCTCTGCATAACGTTTCTGCCTGTCTTGGGCAGCTTTCAAATTCTGCTTAATTTTTAGCATCTGTTCTTCCATTTCCTTGAGCAACTCTGGCCCAACTACTACCCTATCAGTTGTATTATCCAAGCTCACTGGAGTATTTCACTTTCTGCCATAAAGTTCTTCAAATAGGCTCATCTTCAGTGATGCTTGATACCCATTGTTGTAGGCGAATTATACCAAGTGTAGGTAGTCTTCCCATTTAGATGGTTTTTCCATCACATACATCCTTAGTATGTCTTCTATCACTTGATTCACCCACTCTGTCTACTCATCAGACTCAGGATGATAAGTTGTACTGAAGTTCAAATTCGTTCTGAACCCCTTGAATAACCCTTTCCAAAAATTTGAGGTTAATTTTGGGCCCTTGTCAGACACAATTGTCTTGGGAATTCTATGCAATCGTGCCACTTCCTTCATAAAAATATCAGCAACATCCGCTGCCTTGTGAGTAGTTTTTAACGGAATGAAATGGGTAGCTTTTGTAAGCTTGTCCACTACCACCATGATTGAATCATGCTGCTTGCTAGTTCCGGGCAATCCCGTGATGAAATCCATTGTCACCACTTCCTACTTCCACTCAGGAATGGGTAAAGGTTGCAGCAATCCTGTTGGGTGTCTGTGCTCAACTTTAACCTTCTGGAACTCTATACATCTAGCGATGTACTCAACAATATATTTCTTCATGCCTGGAAAAAAGTAATGGCTCTTGACTTCTTCCACAGTTTTCTTATATCCAGGGTGCCCTGCATAAGGCACATTATGTATTTCATGCAAAAGCACAAGTTTCAAATCCTAGACATTAGGTACATACATTTTGTTCTTGTACAAAAGTATTCCATTGGTTTCCAATTTATAAATCTCCACTTTTGGTGGCATCTTACCTTGTTGTAGCTTTCCTACCAAATCCCTGTACTGCAAATCTGTATTTACAGCCTCCAAAATTATGCTTTTAATATTAGTTCGGTAAATGCTAATGGTTGTAGCATGTAATTCATGCACTGTCCTGCCGAGTGCATAAACTACTTTATTTTCCTTCCCTTTGATATGCTTGATATCAAAATCATACTCATAGAGAAACTCCAGCCACCTACTCCGTCTAGCGTTCAAGGTTGGTTGATCAAACAAGTACTTCAAACCGTTATGGTCTGTTCTTAGTTCGAACCTCCTGTTGTTCCAGAGTCTATACTTAAGTCTTATAAGTACAGTGTCTAGGCATCCGAAAGTGAGTAATGGGTAGAGAAGGAAGAAAATTCAACCTTCGGAAAGGGAAGCTAGGGATAATTTCTAAGTTTTCATTGTCTAGCTTGTATCTGTTCCTGGATGTTTATGTCCCTTTCAATCGCTACCCATGAACGTTCAAGTTCAACCTGTGTAGTGGTTGTTTTAATAATAGTATCAAAAAGGTTCAAGGAAATATGTGTTTGATCTGATATTTCGGGTTCGATATTAGGTTGTCTTGTCACAGGGACAGTCATAGAGGAACAAAAATATAGGAAAATCTCAAAATATTTTAGATGTTGTCTCGATTTCAGTCATATAAAGGAGAGTTTATAGCTCCAGTAGTGAAAATGAGTGCAAACCAAATGCCCTTTCCCATAACTAAGTTATATTTAAATAAATGTGTATGAAGTGTAAGAAAACATTAAGCTGTATATCATGTAAGGCTCCTATCAAGGGAGAATCTCATTTATAAACAAAGGAGGAAAAAGGTAAAGAGATAACTTGATGAAGCATAATATATATATAGAAATCTAAAGTGTTCACTGGTCTTATACCTGCTGATAGCCAGTACAGAGGAAAAATGGTAAACAATATAGAAAACTAAAATTCATTCACTGTAGTAGAGGTTGTACTAAGTTACAGCGAAACATTCATCAGATAAATATATGAAATGAAATGAAATATGAGACACAAGGAAACAAACTCATAACACAGTCGTGACAGAATTGAGAATCTTCGGATTTGCTTTTTATTAACTCTCAAGGTAGAAAATATCTATTACAATCGACCCAAAAAGGTCCAGCCTTTGTTCCTTTCTTTTCTTGTATATTTATACAAATTTACATACGATGGAATC
The DNA here is from genome assembly GCA_010110895.2 of Picea sitchensis. Classification (NCBI taxonomy): domain Eukaryota; kingdom Viridiplantae; phylum Streptophyta; class Pinopsida; order Pinales; family Pinaceae; genus Picea; species Picea sitchensis. Next base: position 7,700 of record SNQJ01S0111839.1, on the reverse strand, counting down.
TCAATCGTTCCAAGATTTTCAGTTACAACAAGAACGAGATCAATGGTTTCATTTGTTCACCCTCTGTCTTTATTTGGTACCAGAAACTTGCCCCCTCGCATGCCCGGTACAAGTGACACATTTTTCCACCAGCCGAGATATCAACCTTCAAGGTTCCGCTTGACAATTGGCCTAAAAAATGTAACAATATTTGACTAATTTTGACAACCTTTCTTCCATCTGTCGGTCTTGAATGTCGATAGCGCACAATTGCACACTTGGTTTAATAACCCATTTATCTATTTGAACTATGTCGGCCAGAGTTACTTGTGAGACTTCGGCCAAATCTCTTTCTTCTTCCTCATTTATATCAAGCGAGAGTTTCGCCATATTCATTTGGCTCAGTGTCTTAGCGTTACTCTCGCTATCAATGCCTAACAGATTTCCATCTATAGAACTGAAAGCCTCCTTGCAAGATTTCCTTACATTCTTGGCTTGCAATTTGCCTTCTGATATGCTGCGCTCCCATTCTTTCAACAAAATATTACCTCGGGTCTGTTTCGACATGGAAAACGTGGAACCTTTTCTCGATTCTTTGTTTGTTGTAGCTATTACAGCCTCTTGAAATGCGATCCAAGCTGCTCCAGCTTCTCTTTCTCTGACAGATAGGTTTTCTAATACTTGATCAATAAGCAGACAGTTATCCCGAATCATCTCTACCTTGGAAAGTAAACTTCATTGGGCATCAGAAACTTTGCTCCGAATCTCCATAGCCTGGGACTGGAATATCCCGATATTTATAACTTGGCTTTCAACAAGCTCTAACCTGACCTGTAGCTGCCCTATCAAGTCTCTTTGCTGACCTGCCTGTATTTGACTAGTCTGAGCTACCAGCTCTGCTTGTTCGAGCTTGGCTTTGAGCAGCTCGATTTCTTTTTTATCAGCCATTCTTGCTTGTTCTATCCCTGAGTTCGCCTAGTCCTTGGCAGCCTCCTCCGCTATGGCTAGTTTAGCTTCTAAGGTTTTGATGAGGCGATTTTTTTGCTTTAACTGATTTTTCAAAACCTCGACTGAAAATTGGTTCATTTTAGCATATGCCCCTAATGTTCCGGCTATCTCTGTCATGAAATCCTCTTTCTTCTTATCTTTCCCATCGGTCAATACCTTAAATTTTTTGGCCGTTGATTCTGCTTCTTGGTAGAATTCTCTTTTTACCACAGCTTTCCTCTTTTTATAAAAAAGAACTCATTTGGAGGGAGCTCTTCAATCCTTATAGGTATCAATTCTTCATTGAAAATCCACCCTGCGTCTATGTTCCCTTGATTTGACTGTAAGGGAGTAATGGAGGCAATGGGATCTCTAACTTGCTTAGCTGATTTTCCTGGAGTGGCAACTGGAGGCGGATTTTTCGACGGATCTGGAGTTTTTATTTCTGGTTTCTGGCTCCCAGTTTGCTCTTCCTTGTCCTGTTGTTCTTCTTGTTTGGGTGCCGAATCTTTGGAGCCTTCAACTTCTTTTTGTTGTGCCTCTGTTGTTATCAGATTCTCACCCTGCAATACTGGGGGGAGGCAACTCTGTTGATGTTCTTGAAATTTCAAAATGTCGGCCCTCTCTTCGGGTGTCAAGACTTGTATCTGAGTTGAAACCTCAGCATAAGATCTCATACCTCAGAAAATGTCATCCGAGGGAAAAATTTTGTGCTCGAACCTTTTCAGCCCACAATTTGCCAAGTGATTGCTTACGACCCTGTGTGGATTGTGCTTTTTGAATTCGATATGAACCAAGTTCAGGTCTTCCAGGGTTGTTGCTTCAGCTTTAGCATGCCTGAAATCTAACAAAGAATATGAATTTAAATGAATAGAAAAAGGTGGTCATACCTTCTTAGAATATCCCTTAAGTTCCTTGCTCATGCCACCGATTACGATTTGCCTGGAAATGTCATGGAAATCCATCTTATCGGGTATGAATAATGGTAAGGCATGAGGAGGAACAAAAGCACCGAAAACCCTGAGATACGAAAATTTTTCTTACACGTACCAGTCAGCTATATTACTCAGATTTACCGCGATACTGTCTAAGATCATGGGTGGCAGGTGGCCGAAGATAGTGAAATGCAGCGATGCCATCACCCAGTTGAAGATTTCATACACAAAATTTGAAGCTTTGTCTTCCCATAGCTTTGAATGGTAGATGTGGATGGGCTCGGCTTCTGCTGGATTCTAGCTCCAACTCATCAAAGGAAAAGACGTCAGAAAACACACGACGTCCATGATATATGCGGACATAAAAAATGAAGCAATCTTTCCTCTCTCCCTCTGCGCTCGATACTCTGTAACTCGATTGGTCAAACTATTAGACAATAGTTTACCCCAGTCAAAGGAACAACCTTTTGCGACTGTGTGAATTAGAGGCACCCACTGAAGGAAAAAATGTGTGGTGTCCTCTCTCCCATATAATATGTAGGTCATCATAGAGATATACTTGAACTGTGGTTCCAGAGAAGATATCGAATATATACCATTATTGTCTACCCTGAACTTCACAGGGTGTGATACCCAATCTTTGATTAAACTAGACATAGTCTTGTCGTATTGCACACATTCCTTTTGTTTAAAATCCTCCAGGAATTCGTCATTGTATGTAAAGTTTGACATGGTCAGTAACTTGTACATAGCCTGCAATTGTTCCGGTCTAAAAATCCTGATGGTGACCCCCTGCTTGTTGACAATGGTTCTGGTTGGTATATCTACATGGTCTGATGCCCACCGGACCATATCGTAGTAAGGGAGAAGACGTGGCCTAGCCACTACTTTATGCATCCCAGCCTGGATGATGATCTTATACTTGTTTATCAGGTTGTCTTTTTCATTATCACTGGAATCATCCAAAACATCTACCAATTCATACTGTAGAACCTCAGAAATATATGACCAGGTCCTGACAGAGTCGACACTTTGAGGTGAAGTATCCTAAACATTGTCTAAACCTTGTCCTGAAACTTTAGCAGTAGCTTTAGACGCTTTTTGCAGAGCCATGGCGAGGGATTCTACTTTATCTCTCCTATGATAAAAATATGTATACATACATAAATTAGTTCGCTCGAGAAAGTTGCTTTGCATAGAATAGAAATGAAATATGTGAAAATAAAAATCCATGTCTTCGACCATTTAAAACTAGGTTGTCCTTAGGGACAGAACGGTCAAATCGTTCTTTAATATAAATTTAGCAATAAAAATCAAATCTTTTCTTGTCAATTCGCCTCATTTCCAATTAATGTCATAAATTTTGATAGTTCGTAATGCAATTTGGCGCATGGAAAGTTTAAAATTTCCTTGTAGACTGTGCATATTAATTTCATATTAATACACTGGAAATGCTGGCTTAGCTTAAATGATCAGGCCCTTTTAAACATTAATTAATCTTTCGGCATTTGCCTCATCGAGAGTTTTCACTTTAACCCTTTAAACCTCTAAAACCCGAGATTGCGATAATTAGCTTTAATTAATGAAAAATGTAACCAGGATTAAGTGTTTAAATAATTACGTTTTTATTTATATCGTGACTTCGTGACATAGGGATTTGAAGGTATAGCTTCCGGGAGGCTCGTATGCCAAGTTGTGAAATCGCGAGATCACGACTTCGGGACTTGGGACTCCGAAGGTATAGCTTCCGGGAGGCTCATATGCTGAGTTGTGAAATCATGAGATCATGACTTCATGACTCAGGACTCCGAAGGTATAGCTTCCGGGAGGCTCATATGCCGAGTTGCAAGATCGCGAGATCGCGATGGTATGATTTAATTCAAATGAAGTTAAAACTGGATTAAGTGTTTAATTAATTACGTTTTTATTTATGTCACGAGTTCGCGACTTGGGGCTTCGAAGGTATACTTTTTGAGGAAAAACATGTCGAGTTGTGAATTCCCGACAACACTTAACCGCGACTAAACTTTTTTACCTTTAACATTAACTTGGGTTACTAAAACGAGAACTTCATGATTTCGACTATCAAGGGTATGACGGTAATACTCTTTGAGCTAGCAAATGCCAAGATGCAAAGTCCTGATGATGCTTAACTGTGGTTTAGCACATCTTTACTCTCGGTATTGATCTGGGTAAACTTTTAAAACTAGTTCGTCGTTTTGCCTTTCGGAACTTGCAAACTATGTGATCTATAACTCCCGACATGCGACATCCCGAGGTAAAAAAGGGAAGAATTGTTTTAAACGATTGGTAAAAATAAATCTTACCTTAAGAGTATGATAACCGTCGCTGCTTTCGTGATGAGACTTTCGAGATTTTGGAAAAAATACAGGAAAATATGAAAACCGGTTTTCGATTTCAAGCATTAAGATATAAATTTTAAAACAGGCTAAAAAAAAAGGGCGGCTCCAACACCTCCTTCCCATGAGGTAATGTCTTCATTTATTTAGAGTGTGTAATATGGATGCCAACTCCAAATCATGATTTGCATAGTTCCTTTCGTTCTCTTTCAACTTTCTGGATTCATAACAAATTACGAATCCATTCTAGCCGGTGACTCCTCCCAATCCTTCTTTGCATGCATCTGTACACACTACAAAGTCTTCGTTCGGATTTGCAATCCTTGCGATTGGAGCACTGGTTAACATTTTCTTCAATCACTGGAAGATTCTCTCACAATCCTCTTTCCACTGAAACTTCTTCTCCTTCGTTTGCAAGGAAGTGATAGGGTGAGCTATCCTCGAGAACCATGTGATAAACCTTTTGTAATAACCAGCTAGACCCATGAAGGATACAAATTTTGTCACATTCTTTGGCACTAACCATTCTTTGATGGCCTCAATCTTCTCAGGATCTATAACTATCCCATCCTTCGAAATAATATGCCCCAGGTAATGGATTTTCTTTTGATAAAAGGAGCATTTTCTCAACTTGGCACACAAATGGTTATCTCTTAACACCTGCAACACCATCCTCAGATGCTTCTCATGCTCTTCCTTCGACTTGCAATACACCAGAATGTCATCCAAGAAGACTATGACAAACTTGTCTAGATAGTCCCTGAATACACCATTCATTAAGCACATAAAAACAACGGGTGCATTCGACAGTCCAAACGACACCACTATGAACTCGTAATGATCATACCTTGTTCTAAAGGCGGTCTTGTTGATGTCTTCATCCTTTATCCTTACTTGGTGATATCCCGACATGAGGTCTATCTTCGAAAATATCTTTGCATCCTTCAACTGATCGAAGAGGTCATCAATCCTCAACATAGGATATTTTTTCTTTACAGTTACTTTGTTCTATTGGAAATGTTTAACAGGTAGCATATGCTTGTCATTGATGGCAAGTACAACAATGAATATGGCATGGGTACAGGAAGAATGTACAAAGGATTGTTGGCATGTTTTACAGGCAGCATAGACTTGGCATTGATGGCAAGTATAGTAGTGATGATGGATTAAGTACAACAGTGAAGATGGAAGGATCAGAGTGTGTATGTGAAGACTCTGTGAGGCGTAGAAGTCCAAGAATCCCTTGGGGATTTGGATGTGAAATCTCAGGAGGAACAGCATTGAGGAAAATGCACGCAACAAAGCTCAAGATACAGGAGTTTGCAGAGGAGAAGGAAGACATAGATCCACAGCCATTGGATCCCATCCAAAATTCCCGACAGAACGAGAGCTGTTAGATTTGGTGCAGGGTCGCCGACAACCGTCAGATCTGTAGAAGCTGTGAGGGAGATAAGCCTCGGGAGAAAGAAGAGAAGTCTGACACGAGGAGTAGTCATCGGGATATCAGCCATCGGGAGATCGGAGTTCTCAAGGTCGTGAGAACCGGGACATTGAAAGTCTAAAAATCCTGACATAATCGGGACTGTCCATTTGGAAGGACGCGTGGCAGCGATCGGGTGCCACTGGGAGAAGATCGACAGGAGGCTTCATCGTACAATCGGGAATTGGATTTTCACGAGTCCTGTGAACAATTACAACAGAAACCCCAAAATCGCGATGAAAGAAATCCTGACTGAACTTGAACCGTCAGATCAACATGTGATCTAGACCATTGATCCAACTCACGACAACAGACCACGTCAGCTAGGGACACATGTCACAACCAGGTAATGACAGGTGTCAGGTAGATTCAACACTTCAGGCACATGTAAGTCACAAATCAGAGTGACACGTGGCAGTATCTTAACACGTGTCAAACCACATGTGACATCAGCAGAGTATCGGGGATTGGGACATTGAAATGACAAAGTCACTTGACATCAGGAATGTCGATTTCACGATGAGCGATTTCATGATTTAATCACAGCTGCTGAATAAATATCGCATCTGGACCGTTGATTCAAGTCTGTATCAGAGTTTCGTGGAACACGAATTCATGAGGCAAAGAACACAATGCAACGAGAATCCCAATTTCGCGATATGCGAAATCGCGAGTGAATCTGGAACGTCAGATCCAGAAATGATCAAGTCCATAGATGTAACTCCATATCGGAGTTTCAAGGATCGGAAATTCAAAATGGAAATAACTCAATACAACAAGAATCCCGATTTCGCGATGTGCGATATCATGATCCAATCGTGGCCGTTATAACAAGTTCATATTTGAACCGTTGGTTCAACTCCGTGTCGGAGTTTCACGAATCGCAATATGGAGAGACATAAGGCTGTGGTCACAGCTCTTGGTCATGGGAAGAGAAGGAGTCAGTCCGGATAAGCTCCACATCGGAGTTTCAGGGATCGGGATTTGGAAGTGACTAAAACTATGAACGCCAAGAGTGTCGAAATCGCGATGTGTAAAATCCCAATTGGATCTAAACCGTTGGATCAAGTGTTGATCGGAGGGTTACTGTTCTCTCTCACAGTTAACTACTGAGTTTGGAATCTGTTAGCAAAATGGATGCATGATTGCAAATTAGTTATCATTTCAGTTGGCCTTTCAGTTGCTTGGACAGTTGTCTTTCTTTTGCCTAAGGAAATGGGAAGTTGAATCGCTATGGGGGTGTGTGTAAAATAAAATGAGACAGACTGTGTATGGCTGGCGATTCTGGAGGAAAAAGAGCTTGTAATTGAAATAGAAAGGATGAGCTCGACTGTTACAGAGAAGATGAAGAGTCTCAACTGCCAAAGAGGCTGAGGAATCTCAGCATAACACCCAGTGATGTTGAACGCGTGGGAAAAATCGCCTGAGAAGTTGAAGAGTTACCATGAATATCAGGAAGAGCACTTGAGAGGTGGAGGATATCGGCATGGTGTGAGCATGCAGAGGGTAGGCACACATTGCATGTATGAGGTGCACAGAAGCTATAAGTACACGATGCAGAGAAGAGATGGGGTTGATGTGGCCATTGTTGTTTGAGTTGTTGTGGTTGTTGTGTAGGAGGATTGAAGTGTGAGCAAGGAGGCAGAGCGCAGGAGTAGAAATAAACAGTAGAGGAAGGTTGCATTGAAGGGACATGGTGCAGAGAGTATAAATGGAGAAGAACAGAAAGTGCAAGGTGTGTGCAGAAGACACTGATGCAGACAGGGCAGAGCAGTGTAACAGAACAATGACAAGGCTGGTAAGCCATTGAATAACTTTATTTCGCTGTAATGAGTTTCAGTATCAAATATTAATATTTAAGGGAGGTTGGGAGGTGCTCGGGAGGACTGTTGTCCTCAGAAGTTCAAGTGGGTGCTTGAACACAGGGAGTTGTAGCTTCCATCTGGTTGCAGCCAGAGA
>SNQJ01S0111838.1:45852-60030 GCA_010110895.2 Picea sitchensis | reverse complement strand
TTTTATTTCTCTTACGCTCAATTGTTTCTATCTTTATAACATATTTAGGTCGTACGACATCATTAAACCCCTATGTCAAAATCACTTTGTTTTCGTAAATTAAATGCTTCATTCCATCTTGTAAATATTTTTGTACATTCAAATATATGATGACTTCATAGCATTTTGCATCCTATTATTTACATTATTATATAAACCTATTGCGAAGTGAACATGATTCATTTTCATGCAACTTAAGAAAATCTTCTTCAACATGCAAGATAGGTTTCAAAAACCCTTTTGAATCTATCAACTCCATTCCATGTACTTGGTTTTCTCTAATCAAGATCACACCCTTTTCATCTAGTAAACCAAGCGTTGCTTATTATCCCTGTTAACTACCTCTCTAATATCATCAACAATGGAAGAGTGAAAGGGAACTTCCACATGGGTTCTCATATTCAGATTCAAAAAATCTTTCACCACCAACTATCCATCACTTGGGATGTTCAAATTCAATCCAATGGATCTATTCCTCAAAATATATGATATACATCGACCTAGAGCATCAAATTGATCGCTTTCTCCTATTTGAGATCCATATCCCCCTCTGCCTTGTCAATATGATATTCAATATGAAAATATCATCCAGAGTTTAGTGCTTAGAATAACATTAACTCCAAATATCCCCCCTCCCCAATATGATATTCAATATGAAAATATCATAAGGGTGTAGTGCTTAGAATAACATTAATTTTCTATGGATGAGTAGGAGAATTTGGTACTCTTTAAGAGCACTTGACTTGGGATAAGGATTCAATATTTCACTGTGGTGGGATGTGTGCTCTCACCCTTGTATATAGGACACAACCAATAAGAAAGTCGTTTGTTGTCTGCTACATTTTTTTGTCTCTAATGTTAGTGATGATGTGTTAAGAATAACATTCTTGACAATTGGATTTGTTTTATAGACTAAACTTTCTCTAGTGTTAATTATGATATAAGAAGAACAACACTCTTGATGATGTAAGAATAAAAACACTTTGTTATGTGAAATTTCTAAAATCTAGTTCAATATTCAATTAAATAACTGATTTTTCTAGGTTTTCTCTTCATGGAAATAATATGCACAACATAAATAGTAACCAGGAATTAAATAACAAAGAATAACATCAATCCCAATCACTTCTACACACTTTTTTTTGGACATTCGTCCCCGGAAAAATCCAAGATGGGAAAATCGATGCAACATATTTGTGTATTTTATTAATATACAGGAAAATATAGAGATCTCTTACAATGGAAAATCGGCCTCAACCAATAGTTGATCAATCTTAGCAAACCCTCCACAACAAAATCGTATGACTTCCCTAAAACACTTCAATCAACCTCCTAGAACGAAACAGAAGAAGAAATGGTGAGCCTTTGTGTATTCGTACGACCCTCCTGCGTCACTCTAACTTGGCCCTGTCATATCTGAAGAATGTCTTTGTGATTTTGTGAAGAAATGAGTAGATGCCTATCAATGTCTCCTTTGTCCCCCTGCAAAAAATATCCCAACAAACCTGCAATTCAATCTCTCTTAGAAATCGAATCCTCTTGCTCAAATGCGCCCCCTAACCAAGTTGATATGCTAATATACTTAGTTGAGTGAGTGAAACCCTAATCTCCAAAGTGATGGAGGGATGAGATCTGCTCTCTCCATCAAGATGAGATCAATGGTCAAGATTAAAAGACCATAACTTAAATTATTTTTCACTTTAACCTTAGAAAAGGAACCCAATAAAGTCAATTGAAGATTATAACACATCAACAGTTCTTTTCCTAAGTTAGACTTAGGAAATCATTTAATTAATCAACTCAGCCTAAGTTTCATTATCCTCCATCATCCTAGGATGTTGTAATGATCATGGAAGACCTTCCTTGATACAATATCAACACTCCCTCTTAGCAAGGAAGGTATTCTTTCTCAACCCCATATGATCTCTAAAATTCTCAAGCTTCTGTCTGCTCAATGCCTTGGTAAAGATGTTTTCCATCTGATCATCAGTATGTATGCAATCAAGCCTCATAGATCCTCTCTATACACAATCTCGGATGGAGTGATACTTGATATCGATGTGATTTCTTCGATCATGAAACACTAGATTATCAGATAGCTTGATGCAACTCTGTTTTTCATAGTGAATCACAATAGCTTCTAGTCCCTACCTGAACAAGCCCAAAAGTAACTTCCTTAACCAAAGTGCCTCACAAGATGCCAAATTGGCTGCCATGTACTTTGCCTCAGTAGAGCTCAATGCCATTGATCTCTATTTCATGTTGACCTAGGAAATGATGCCCAATCCAATGCTAAAGAAACAATTAGAAGTACTCTTCCTATCCTCTGCAAATCCTGCCCAATCAACATGTATAAAACCTGCTAATGTTACTCCACCACTACGCTCGTACAATAGACCGTACTCCATTGTCCCTTTGATATAGCGAAGCACATGCTTTGCAACAATCCAATGTACTATTTGAGGGTCCACCATGAACTGAATCAAAGAGTTTACTGCAAAGCTGATATCTGCCCGAGTATTGACCAAATACACGAGCGAACCAATCAACTGACAATAGACAGTGGGGTATACTGTCTTTGAATATGATGCATCAATCATCCTCTAGTTTGTAACGAGAGGTGTGGACATGGGCCTACAATCCATCATCCTAAACCTGCACAAAATCTTTACTGCATACTTCCCCTGTCCTAGGAAGAAGCACCCATCCATCTGCCAAACCTCCAACCCTAGAAAATAGTGAATCAACACAAGGTCTTTCATTTCAAATTATACTACAGGGTTGACCTTGCAATCTTCTATCAACTTCTCATCTCCAGTGAGAAATAGGTCATCTACATAAAGTACCAGTATAAGAGGCTTCTCACATGCAAGAAAGTACAAGTTTGAATCAGCCTCACTCCACTGGAAGCCCATCTCTCTCAAGTATCTATCAATCCTTGAGTACCATGCCCGAGGTTCCTGCTTGAGCCCATACAAGGCTCTCCTCATTCTTCACACATGTGTCTCTGTGCTTCCAACCTCAAATCCCTCAGGCTTCTCAACATACACCTTCTCCTCAACTACTCCATTGAGGATGGCGATCTTTAGGTCCATCTGATGAATGCACCAACCCTTCTCTATTGCCAATGAAATGATTGTTCGGATTGAAGAATACTTGGCCACTGAAGAAAAATTCTCCTCGTAATCAACTCCCTCTTGCTGTGAAAACCCCTTGGCCACGGAGCGGGCTTTGTACTTATCCACGCTTCCATCTGCTACATGATTAACTTTGTAGATCCAGTTGGATCCAACCACCTTTTTATCCTCTGGCCTCAAAACTACCTCCCATACATCATTTTTCATAATGGAGGCATATTTCTCCATCATGGCCTCCTACCACACCTTATGTTGTGAAACATCCTCATAATTGGAAGGCTCAACATCAATGAGTTGAGTCATCAATGCCATATATCCAAGACTCTCTGGTGGTTTGCTTCATTTGAAGTCCCTCTCTAGAAGCCCTGCCAACCTAAAGTCACCAACTATAGACTTGTACCACTTAGGCCATGGCCTAGTAATCTGCTCTAGGGGAACTGCATCATGTTGCTCCTCCTCCTCATCAACTCGCTTATGATGATCCTGTACAAAAATCTCCCTCCGAGCACTCGTATCCTGTGTCTAATCCTGTGATCCCATCTTCTGACTCTATGCCTCTACTCTTGGACTCCTATGCTCTGTCCATGTTGTTTCTCTACACTTGTTGGCAAATCCTTCGATCTCCTCAATGCAGATTCCTCCTTGAACTACACACCTCTACACACAATAACATTCCTACATGCAGGCACATAGATCTTGTAGGATTTGGAAGCCTCACTATAACCAACAAGTAACCCCTTGATCGTTGTAGGGTCCAGATTTGTCCTCTTCTTTGAAGGGACATGAAAATAACATACAATTTCCTAGATGCAAATATGAATCACATCTGGCCTAGTACCTGGAAATGTCTCCTTAGGTGTTCACTTCCCCAAAACTATGTGGGGGCTCCTATTCTGCAAATAAACTACAACACTTCTCGCCTCTACCCATAAGAACAATGACAGTCCCTAATCATGAATCATTTCTCGTTATGCTCCAACCATAGTCCCGTTCTTTCTCTTGAAAACTCCATTCTGTTGAGGATTGTAAGGAATTGTGAGTTCCTTCTTAATCCCTGCTGCTCTGCAATAATCCTAGAACTCCTTGGAGGTGTACTCTCCCCCATTGTCCGATCTTAAAACCCAAATCTTCCTCCAAATATGGTTTTCCACTAGAGCCATAAACTCTTGAAACCTCCCAAAGACCTCATCCTTGGTATTTGGAAAGTAAATGCAGGTCTTCCTGCAGTAGTCATCAATAAAAAAGACAAAGTATCTGGAGCCACTTACTGAATCCACACTCATCGACCCGCATATGTCAGAGTGTATAAAATCCAATACTCCCTTGGAACTTTGGTCACTAGATGGAAAGGGTTTTTGTGCATACTTTCCCAACTCATAACCATTGCAAGGGTCATGCCTCTTAGCTGTAATCTTAGGAAATCTAGTGACTACCTCCCTCAAATTCCCCAAAGCACCAAAATGAATATGTGCCATCCTCCTGTGCCACAACTCACCTATATATGTGGTGAAACTTGCTAATTCTCTCCCTGGTTGAACCTGTAACCTGTAGACCTTCTCCTCTCGAACCCTAATCATCCTTTCCATATTCTCTCCTGACCGACTCGGTATGATGAGCACTTTTACTTTATAGAAAGTGACCTCATATCCCTTATCCTCAAGACCTCATATCCCTTATTCTCAAGAGTAGAGACTGAGATGAGGTTCTTGGTCAACCTTGGAACATATAACACATCACTGAAATATAGCAGTTTTGTAAGACCCTTGTTTCCCCGAGTTCGTAAATATAACTATAACTGGCCAAGAGAGTATGGTAGACTAGATATGTGTGAATGTTTGATTTGATGAATCCTTGTATAAAATGGTTAATGTATGTATTTTCTGTTATTAATAGAAATTGGATATGTATTGTACAACTATTGAAAGGGGGGAGTTTTCCAAGATAGACCATGGATGCTATGAGAGATATGGTGAGGGAAACCAAGAATGGTTGAGATGATCCTCACCAAACCAGTACTTACTGGATGTAATTTCTCAAAAATCCTCTGACCCAGAAATGAATTACCAGTCAGGTTGGTAGTTGGAAGGCCCTCCTCAATAGTTAATGAGGAGATGGGGCAGGGTACCCATATGTAAGGCTTCCAGGGCTGACCATGAGTTGGGGATTCAGATCCACACAAACTTGCTGAGGAAGGAAAGAAAGAATGTAATTCAGGGGGGTCAAAGAAAGATCTACAAAAGAGCAGAGTGGAGGAAATGATCTGGAGATGAGAAGAGAGCACTGTTCAACTCTGGAGTTGAGAGGGAAATTGAGAAGGAAAATCGTTCTAGGTGCAAGAATACATGGGAAGGGTTTTCACTACAAGATTATATATGAGGTTGACGAGTGACTATGGAAGTACTCATGCATACCACCTTGCTTGGTATAGAGAAAACTGGTTGCCAAGATCTTGTGCGAGGAGGAGAGTAACCTCCGTCCTTGAACGTCGTTGAGAAAGGAGAAAGAGTCTCTCTCAGAGTGTCATGGTATAGCTCGGGGGTGGCTAGTGGTAAATCTGTTAGGAGTGGTTGTGCCTATTGTTGGGAGGAAACATGCACCCCTTTCAACAGTTGCTTCCTATTTTCCAGTTCTAATAAGTATTTTCATTCTCTATGTAATACAATGGATGCGATGATTGAATGTTTGTGTTTATGGTTAAGCTTTACAGTGTTTGAAAAATTATTGGATATGCTCATTTGCCTCTGTGAACTGCTATATTTACATGGCCTTCTATTTTCTTTAGTCTATCCGCTAGAGAGTTATGGGATGTGAGTCTGCAGGAGAGTTGGGGGAGGATTAATTGGAACGTTTAAGTCCTGCCAACCTTTTGAGTCTACATTAGCGGGAATGCCAAGTTCAAACTCTGTGGAAGAAGGGTGCTTCTTTCAGACCTTTTACCCATGTGACTGAGGGATCTTACCCATGACCTTAATCAAATCTTGGCTAAAAGTTGAGTGTAGCCCCTGAGCCTTGATATGGTTCCATATGACCTAGGTTTGGAAACTCCTTGCTAAGCCCGAAAGGAGTGAAGCTACTCTGGCTTCAAAAATCCGAGACATATGACTTCACAATCCTCGAAAATGGATGAATGTTGGAGTCGTGAAGTTAATCTGGATTGTTGAGAGTAGAGGGAGAATGTCCACAGATCAATGACTATCTGGAGGTTCGACTATTTGGAGGTATCAAAGTGTAAACACAAGAATGTGTGAGTTTCCCTGAAGCTCTATAAGCTGGAGTAAATCTTGGTCATGAATGCTAGGTGCATGTGGCGATAGATTAGGTGTGGTTTGGAGTTCGGAGCTCCGGGAGGAAGCTGGAAGTTGCATGCCAAACTCCCGAATGTCGAATTTACGAAGTGATGTGGACCATCTATTCTCGGATCCCTTGGGATCCCTCTCAACGTTCGATCTAAGGACTCTGTTGAGAACCCCTCTTAACTTCCCAACCAACCAAGACATGTTGTGGAGAGACATGTGGCCCCCTCTTGTCCCCTGTCAAATGTCGTTCATTGGACCAGAGTCATTGGATGAGAGGCTACGTTGCAAGAGATCCGATAGTCCAGAGACTTGGTACTCCAGAGGAACTTGGCCAAGAGCCTTCAAAGTGTGAAGACTCCCAAAGTCACGAATGGCGGAGTAAATCTCAACCATTGACAGGTAGAGGGCACGTGGCTCCAGATCCTATAGTCCAAAGACTTGGCACTTCGGGGAATTCTAGATGTGGTGAGATGATAAGCTCTGAAGCCTGGAGTTGCGAAGCAATGGGAGTCGTAGATATATGGATCTGCGTGTACATATCTCAACTGTGAGATTTGAAGGACATTAGAAGCTTGTTTTTCTAGGTTGACATGGCTCACTGACATCATCTAGGGTGACGTGGACCCACAACTAAGGTGCCACGTGTCACCAGGATATGGACATTTTGCAGACCCCTTATGCCTATTAGAGCGTGACATGTGTCACCCCCTGATGAGGGCACGTGTCACCCCTAGTCCTTGCTAGGCATCAGCCTTTGGTATGTGCCCGCTTGACCAATGTGGTTGGTGATGTGACCGGGAGTCCGAGACTTCGAGACTCCAAAGGATTTGGGGTGTAGTATCGTAGAGGGACTGAAAGGCCCGAAGGCCGGAGCTATGTGACAAGCTTACGGGACTTCGTGAGTTTGGGACTCTGGGAGGTCTCATGCGTAGACAAAAAGGGGTGCTCTATGCCAAAGCACCAAACAACGAGTTGTCCTTAGGCCTATTCCCTAACGAGGAGGAAGATCCATCACCAAATTTAATGGGGGATGGAT
Organism: Picea sitchensis; assembly: GCA_010110895.2. NCBI lineage: Eukaryota > Viridiplantae > Streptophyta > Pinopsida > Pinales > Pinaceae > Picea > Picea sitchensis. The sequence goes on along the minus strand of SNQJ01S0111838.1, from coordinate 52,522 downwards.
CTCCACCATAGATACAAGAGTGTTGAGATCTCCGAGACATTGGGGAATTCTAGATGGTACGTATGGGATGGACCCACATGGATTCCAGATGGCCCTTGACTAATAACGCTCAAAGAGCTTTGAGAGGCAATAAATTACAAACCATAACTCAAATTTCAGTATGGTGACGACTGTTGGAAATATTGTGGCATGAAGGAGCCGATGGAGATCTCAGAGTTAGGATTTGAGATAGTTAAGGAAAACGAAATTATGATGCCCCACCCCTTAAAAGAGTATTTAGGGTTCGGGTGTGTTACAAATTGGTATCAGAGCATGGAAAAAAAACTTGGTCTGCTTGAGCCCATGCATGAGTTGCATAAAAATATTATTAGAGAAATTTAAGGGGTAACACCCTACTTTACCCCCTTCTATAAGAAACTTGTCCGAACCTCTACTGAAGAGAGGAATGAAACCTTCTACTATTGATAGATGTTTTGAAAATCTGCACTGTATGTTGCTAATGTTTCCAAATAAAGAAGCTGACTTCACTTTGCAATGATATGTGTTGTTCATGAATTGGTAGATCATTAACTAACATAAAATATTTTATCAACACTCAAGCAGTCAGTGAACAACCGGAAAACTACAATGTAAGGGATGGTGACACACCATGAGTTGGGGGAAATCTCCCACAATAGAGAGGAAGAACCTGATGAAAGGAGGGCAGTGGAAACCCCTCAAAATTTGGCTGAAACTGTTAGAAGCCTCATGGAAGAGTTACAAAGTTGTAAGGCTGACAATGAAAGGCTGATAAAGGAACAAGAAAAGAAGACTGGAACTAATGCAGTCCTATTGCAAAATCCGTTAGATATACAAAGGCAACTGCAACATGGTCCAACTGCTGGTCATGTGGACATGCATCATACTAAGAAAAATCCAAGTTCCCTTGATATAAAAAAGCATGGTTCTAAAAGTGGCCACACCAAGAGGAGCACCTCAAGGAAGTCCCAACATGGATCCAAGAGACATTCACCGAAATATTCCTCTAAGGACACTGACAACTCCAAGGAATCTTCTAATGGAAAAACTAGTTCCCATTCTCAGATGAGAAGAAAGAAGAGGAAACATTCCAAGAGTCTTGACCCTGAAGAGTTCAAGAAATCCAAACCACCCAACTTTGATGGAGAGATTAAGAAGGGGGAAGAAACAAAAGTTTGGCTACTCGACTTGAAGAATTAATTCAGAGTCCATGGCTACTCTGAAAACTTAAAGGCTCGGATAACCATTTTCAACCTGAATGGGAAAGCTTCCATTTGGTGGGAGGACCTTAGGAATGTGAAAGGAATCCATGAGAAGGACTTGTCATGGAAACAATTTGAGAAATACTTCAATAAGAAGTATATGTCAGAAAAGTAATTTGATGGGAAGACCAAGGAGTTCTATGAACTCAAGCTGGGACAACTCACCATAGAAAAATATATCAACAAATTTCTTGAGATGATGAGGTATGTGCCCTACATAAAGGATGAAAAGGTAAAAAATGCAATGATTTATTAGTGGATTACCTCAGTCCTACCAGGACATAATTGATTTTGATAAGACGAAGACTTTAGAAGATGTTATTCGAAAGGAAAGGTATTGCTATGAGAAATTCAAGAGTAAGACATAACCCTATGAATATTGGAAGAAGAGAAACAATTCAGGATTCAAGAAGAAGGGGTTTAAATCTTACAAATTTAAGAACCATGTGTTGAGGAACATATACGAAATAATCTTACTCAAATATTTTCAGATTCTTCTTGGCTAAAGAAAAATAGACGGGAATGTCACCCTATGTTTATAGCCATAAAAAATAATATCCTAACTCACTAGTATTACTTACACGTTCTTAGGCTAGTCTTTTATACATAAAAGCTTGCTCGAAAATTCATTATTTATATGATTTTCCGAATATAACAATTGTTAAAATAAATGTAGAGACAGAAGTAAAGACACCAAGACGATAATCAAGATGGATGAGACATAAAGCAATCCTTTATTTTATTCCAATTCACCAAAGATTCATTCTCTTTAAAAAAATTCGTGAAGAAATTTTGGACCAAAGTCAAACTTAGACGTCCCCGATGAAACATACAAATGGACCTCTGACAGAAAATAAAAAAACTGAACTCTAAAAGCTGGATCAACTTGCCATAGATTGTTGCCCACTCGACTCTGCACAATATCCTTTGTTAGTCATGAAAACTAATTCACAAACATAAAAGTCTACACAGACTATCAAAGATAGATCAACACCTCTGAAAAACAAGTGTCTAAATGATGTAATTCAGCCCTGAATCTTGCTGTCTACAATAAGAACCTGCTATCATAAAAAATAATTAGGCTTGTGATAAATTAAAGAATGAATGAAAACTGAACTATCTCAACATAAACTCAAAGAGAAAACCTTAGGATGCTTCTCCTTCTATCCCTCTATTCCTCCCTTTCCTTTTGCTTTTAAGAAAATTAGAATTGGTTGAAGTAGTTGAACTACTTCATTAGTTAGGTTAACTAAAACTCAACCAACTTTTTAGTTAGGGGGAAAAGTAATAAATCATAATAAGGGTTTTAAATAAATAATAACTAGTAGGTGGGACCCCTTGTGACTCCCTTTAGCTCTTAACAATCATAACATAACTAGTTAATTTAACAAAAACATTCCTCCTTGTGACTCCCATCATCACATGCATGTTTGACAATTTATCTCATTGATATTTGACATTATTTTCAAAAAATACAGTACTCATATATCCCAAAAAAACATGTTGTCCAAAACTTTTGAAGTCAACTGTCATCAACAATAAATAAAATAAAATTCAAAATCCATATTTTCCACTCTGAGATGCAATCTTTCCTTTGTTGTTGCTGTCACCTTTTGATCTCTCTAAATTTTCCTTTGGCTGTGCTGAGCCTTTAGGCCTAATCTCGCTGATCACATGAGAACAATCATCCCTCAAATGCATTTGAGAAAACACAGATTTATCAGAGCCATTGGAGGGTGAGGAAGGGGAAGCAAAGGATTTTCCTTTGTCAGGGGCATCGTCGGCCCCGGTTTTCAACCTTTTGCTAGCATTGGAGGACTGAACTGGTGAGTGGATAGGGTCATCTTAGATAATCTAATAGTTAGGCAGGGGAGTAGGTAAAGACAAATTGGGCCAACCACGATGTTGGGAAATTGCCGAGTGGAAAATCTCTTGCCATCTGTCGTTTTTGGGAACCTCGGGTTGCAATGAGACATGAGGGGGAACGAGAATACCAGGGGCTTGTGGAACTTGGAAGGGAGGCCTTTCAGGCCTAGGTTGGACCACTCCTTGCCCAATCCAGTTGAAAAATCCAACCTAAAATAGCTAGCCTAACACTTGTGAGTCACCATCAGAGTGAATGGAGAATCTAGGCCTTCTAGGGCCCCTGTTCCAATTACCTCTTCCTCAGTTACCTTTTCCATGGCTACCCCGACTGAAAAACCTCATTCCTGCATGCATGATTGATTAGAAAATAGTTCTTTTAACAACCATACATGACAACTCTTTAAAAATATGAAATAAATCTTGGCTCAACAACATATTAGACTCATCCAATCCAATCCATACAAATTGTTTAACCATTGTCAATGAGCAGGGGTGAAAAAGGTTCTGGGATATGTGAGGGTTTTCTATTTAGCGGAAAATGTTAAAATGAGGGGAAAACGAAACATGGTTACTGCTCAAAGACAACAACAATCAACTATAATGTGAACAAAGAACATATCACTATGATCCAACCAAGGAACTGCGATTTCAAACTATTTCAATACATAATTCTCTTAAATGTAATTAAATTTTAAGAACAAGGAGTGAAAAATGAATGTGGGAAGGCGGGGGGATTGTAATTAGCGAAAAGTGGGATAATGGTAGGGAGAGAGAGCAGATATTGTTCATAAAATTAATTAAGTAATCCATAAAACCATTCTATATCAAACACAAAAGATCCAACACCAACCAAAAAAACACTGTGCTCAAATAAACAACTACTGTGTATAATTCAATCAATTATGTGTATCAACTTTCTTACTTCTTGCAACCAAATATTTAATACAGTTTCACCAAGAAAAGACAATATGCATTCCACAACACCCTGTAGAAGAGTTTTGTTCCTTCTCATTTATCCATTTAATGTTTTAAAACAATTCCCAAATGAATACACAGTCACTTAATTCCACTATGTTTAGCACTAAAACATCAACCACTATCCATGAATTATTTCATTAATCAAACCAGGCACACAAATCATGCCCGATTTTATTCCTCAATTCCATTTAACAATTAAGTTGTAATGAGGCCATACTGTCACAGAATCTGTGCTCATCTCTGATATAAACTATACACAGTGGAAAGTCAACAAATAATCATCAATATATCAAATTGTATAACCTTGACTTGCCATTTAAATGCACAACAATCACTACTTCGACTTATACGATGTTGTATGAAACAAAGACCAATCAAAAAAATGCAAGAGAATTACTGCGACTGTAAATGTCTATTTACTCTGGATCTAAACATCAAACGATGTTGAGCTATCAATCCAATACAAGGAAACAATGACAGTATGCCTAAATCCATTTCTCAATTCAATCAAACAACAACAAAACCATACTGTTATAAAACCCATGCCCATTTCGATGGCTTAATCAAACAATACCCATAACATACACATTGGACGACCATGCCACAACTATTACGATTGCAATACTCCCATTTGGAAATTTAAAACACACAATCACAACAACCATCAACTCAACATAACATGCTGTAGGAAGCCCATACATACCAATGCATCACACACGAAGCATCATTGTGACTTAATCAATTATAAACTAATGTTGGGTTAACAATTCAATAATTACAATGTAAGAGACAACGAATATGTATTCAATCCCATTTCTCCAATCAACCAATTAACCGTGTTGAGCTTATCAATTCGATTGTCATAATAACCAATGCAGTGACTAAATACCAAAACCAACACCACTGTCAACATAATCAACAAAGACGAGCCAGGAATTGAACACTGTCGATAATACACCACCAACTCATAACAATCAACAGTATACCCGACAGGACATAACAGTTCCCTCTATCAAAACCTGGGCTTGAGAAATCAAAGGTTCGCTCTGTGGACCAACATAGGGAGACTGGAGTTGAACCCCAACATTGGGTGAGAACCTTCGAGACCAACGATGCACACACAAGGTATACCACCAATAACTTCGTATACATGGTGACAGTTCACGAGATAAGAAAAGCACAAACCCATACACCACCAAGCCAATATCTATTTCATAACTAGAGTGGGTTCATGGATGGCGAAAAGACATAACAATAACCAAGAAAAACTTAAAAACACGAGCTTGGCCAAGCAGTTCTTCCTCTGCTTGACCACAACGAACACAATTGAACAATAGCCAAGCCAAGGTGACGTCCAATGGGAGGGGTATGGAGTGACGTGCAGTAAATGCACGTTGCCTCCATCCTCCAGTCATTCAATTCCTTAGTACATGCCAACCCACTATTCCATTAATTCATTCAATTAAACCATGCATCGAAACCAACATCCACTATTTTCCAAAAGCGCCACCCTATGCCACATTAAGCACTGCCAACCATACTATAACGCATATCACATAACTCAATAAATCATATAGCCAATAACCCAATTAGCTAGAACTAACAACAGTCCTTTTAATTCCAATGCATGTAGTGTAGCATATTAGTATAGTCTAGTTTATTCCTTTTGTATTTTGTTAATATTCCTTTTATCTCTTTTTAAAATCTCTATGTGTTGTTACTAACATGTCTCTTGTGTAGATGTCATAGTAATGAATCCAGGAACAGATAACAAGAGTAACAATGGATAACATAGGCCAACGTAACATGAAATTAGAGCCTAGAGCAACAAAAACAACACATAACAAGTCTTATCCATCATTCATTTGTCGCAATTAGAACCAACACATAATAGGCCTTATCCATCGCCAATAAAACCAATATTTCATCAATCATGTAGAACCTTATAAGCAGTGTTGAACATCAACATAAACATAAATAAGAACCAGATCTAATCTCCCAATCTACAAGGGGGTGCCACCTACTAGTATTAAATATCTCATTAGTTATAATAATAGGATTTAGCAATACTTTGCGGGAAAAATACTCGTTGTGATTTTAATCGTCAACACCATGGGAAAAGATATAGGATGAGCCTTCCTACCACAAGTGTGTGTCAACAAAATTTTCCATCCAAGAGTGGAAATAAACCATTCAGAGCAGTCCCAAGTAAAACTGATAACACAAAGGGAGAACCCTTGAAATGTTGGGGTTGTGGAGAAGAACATCTGCTGAGGGACTGTCCGCATAGGAAACAAAACAATAAGAGAGTCTACAACGTCCAAGAGGCCACCACAGTAAATGATGTGGCTAGGAGCATGCCACAAATTTATGTAGCCTTGGATAATAGACAAGCTGAACACCAAGCTTCGGTGGTGGAGATGGAAGGTACGATTTCCAACCATCTCGTTTCCATTTTAATTGACCCTGGTTCTAATTTGAGTTATGTTTCCCCTCAAACTGTTGAGAAATATAAATTGCAACGAATTAAACATGTTAGATCATGG
>SNQJ01S0111838.1:32241-45842 GCA_010110895.2 Picea sitchensis | reverse complement strand
AATTGGATGCCATAGTGCATGCTTTAAAAATGTGGAGGCATTACCTCTTAGGTAGAATATTTGTTCTTATGACAGACCATAGTGGGTTGAGATATTTGTTTGACCAACCAAAACTCAACGTGAGACAATCTAGGTGGATGGATCTTCTTAGTGAGTTTGATTTTGAAATCAAACATATCAAAGGAAAGAAGAATAGGGTGGTTGATGCCCTTAGTAGAAGTATGAAAGTGGTTCATTTGGCAGCTATAAGTGCCAATGAATCAGACATCAAAGAGAGAGTCAAAAGTGCACAAGAAACAGATGAATTTTTCAAGACCGTGACATCATACCTAAAGAAAGAGCCCACAGGGATGAAGTAAGAATGATATCATATGTTTAATGATGGGATTCTAACTTACAAGGGTAGATTGTATATTCCAAATTGTGACGAATTGAAGAGGTTCATAATGGATGAACTACACAAAAGACCATGTACTGGTAATCCTGGTTATCAGAAAATGATCATGGCCACTAATAAACTATTTTATTAGCCTAGATTGAAAAATGAAATAACTTCTTACTTAGCTAAGTGTCTATAATTTCAACAAGTCAAGGCAGAGTATTGACACCCAGAAGGGCTGTTGCAGCCCTTACCAATTCCCGAATGGAAATGGGAAACCATATCCATGGATTTCATCATAGGATTACCAAAATCAACCAAACAGAATGAGACCATCATGGTAGTTGTGGACAAACTGAGCAAGGATGCTCACTTCATACCCATCAAGTCAACTTGCAAGGCAATAAATATTTCCAGTATTTTCATGAAAGAGATATTTAGACTACATTTCATGCCTAAGGAAATTATATCGGGCAGAGATACAAAATATACTTCAAAGTTTTGAAAATATCTGTTTGTTGGTTTTGAAACAAAACTGCTCTTTAGTATGGCCTATCACCCTCAAACTAATGGGAAGATAGAGAGGGTAAACCAAGTGTTAGAAGATATGCTGATGGTGCATGTAATGCATCAACCCAAGAAGTGGGAAGACTACCTACCACTGGTAGAATTTGCCTACAACAATGGCTATAAAGAGTCATTAAAATTGAGCCCTTTTGAAGCCCTCTATGGAAGACAATGCAACATTCCAATCAGTTGGAACAACCCAGTAGATAGAGTTATAATCGGGCTAGATATGCTAAAGGAAATGGAACAACAAGTAATTCAGATTAGACATAATATGAAAATATCCCAGGATAGACAAAAGATCTATGCATACAGGAAAAGGACTCTTACATAGTTCAAAGAAGGGCATCATGTGTATCTCCGAGTTAGACCCAGTAAAATATCTTTGAGGATGGGAGCTTGTGCCAAGATGGCACCTCGGTATTGTGGACCCTTTGAAATTTTGGATAGAGTGGGACCTGTAGCCTATAGGCTAGCACTTCCTCCCACCATGAAGACACATAATTTTTTCCATGTTTCATTATTAAAGAAATATGTACATGATTCTAATCATATTATTGACTAGTCTGTGATTTAGGTGGAACCCGAGGGAGAATTCCTACCAGAACCTCAATGCATAATAGATAGGAAGGAAACCCAACTCACAAACATAACCATTGCATAGGTCAAGGTGCAGTGGAAACACTTTGGCCCAGATGAGGCTACATGGGAAATGGAGGATTCCATGAAATAGACATATCAATTTTTGTTTATTTCTATACATACAGAGCACATCGACAGATAGAACATTGAGGAAAATTTTCCATTAAGGGGGATAGGATTGTAATACCCATGTTTGCCCCAGTTTGTAAATATAACTATAACTGGCCAAGAGACTATGGCGAACTAGATATGTGTGAATGTTTTATTTGATGAACCCTTGTATAAAAGGGTCAATGTATGTATTTTTTGTTAATAATATAAATTGGATATGTGTTGCACAACTGATGAAAGGGGGGAGTTTTCCAAGATATACCATGGATGATATGAGAGAGATGGTGATGTAAACCAAGAATGGTTGAGATGACCCTCACCAAACCAATACTTACTGGATGTAATTTCTTAACAGTGCTCTGACCCAAAAATGAATACCAGTTAGGTTGGTAGTTGGAAGGCCCTCCTCAAGAGTTAATGAGGAGATGGGGTAGGGTACACATCTGTAAGAATTCTAGGCCTAACCACAAGTTGGGGATTCATACCCACACAACCTTGCTGCGGAAGGCAAGAAATAAAGTAATTCGGGAAGGACAAAGGAAGATTTGCAAGAGAGAAGAGTGGAGGAAATGATCCGGAGAATAGAAGAGAGCATTGTTTAACTCTGCAGTTGAGAGGGAAAATGAGAAGGAAACTCACTCTGGGCGCAAGAATCCATGGGAAGGGTTTTTACTACAAGTTGATAAATGAGGCTGACGAGTGACTGTGGAAGTACTCACGCAGACCTCCTTGCTTGGTATAGATAAAAACGATTGCCAAGATCCCATGGGAGGAGGAGAGTAACCTTCGTCCTTACTATCGTTGAGCAAGGAGAAAGAGTCTCTCTTAGAGAGTCGTGGTCTAGCTCAGGGGTGGCCAATGATAAATCCATCAAGAGTGGATGTGCCTATGGTTGGGAGGAAACAGTCACCCCTTTCAACAATCGCTTCACATTTTCCAGTTCTGATAAGTATTGTTATGCTCCGTGTAATACAACTGATGTGATGATTGAATGTCTATGTTTATGTTTAAGTTTTACGGTGTTTGAACAATTATTGGAAATTCTCATTTTCTTCTGTGAACTACTATATTTACATGGCCTTCTATTTTCCTTAGTCTAGCCGCTAAAGAGTTTGAGTCTGCAGGAGAGTTAGGGGAGGATTAACTAAAACATTTAAGTCATGTTGACCTTTTGAGTCTACCTTGGTGGGAATATCAAGTTCAAACTCTGTGGAAGAAGGGAGCTTCCTTTAGACCTTTCACCCATGTGACCGAGGGCTCTTACCCATGACCTTAATCAAATCTTGGCTAAAAGATGAGTGTATCCTGAACCTCGATATGGTTCCATATGACCTAGGGTTGGAAACTCCTTGCTAAGCCTGAAAGGAGTGAAGCTACTCTGGATTCAAAACTCCGTGAATTCGAAGCTCCGGGACATATGAATTCACAACCCTTGAAAATGACCGAATGCCACAGTTGTGAAGTTAATATGGACTGTTGAGAGTAGAGGGATGCATGCCCATAGATCAACGACTATCCGAAGGTTTGACTATTCAACGGTATCAAAGTGTAAACACAAGAACGTGCGAGTTTCCCCAAAGCTCTGCAAGCCAGACTAAATCTTGGCCATGAATGCTAGGTGCACATGGCGATAGATTGGGCATGGTTCAAAGTTTGGAGCTCTGGGAGGAAGCTAGAAGTTGCACGCCAAACTCTCGAATTTCGAATATACGAAGTAACATGGACCATCGATCCTTGGATCCCTTAGGATCCCTCTCCACCGTCGATCTAAGGACTCCGTTGAGAATCCCTCTTAACTTCCCAACTGACCAGGACACATCCCAGAGTGACAAGTGGCCCCCTCTTGTCCCCTGTCAAATGTCGTTCATTGAACCAGAGCCATTGGATGAGAGGCTACGTGGTAGGATATCCCATAGTCCGGAGACTTGGTACTCCGAAGGAACTTGGCCAAGGGTCTTCAAAGTGTGAAGACTCCTGAAGTCACGGACGACGGAGTAAATATCAACCGTTGATAGGTAGAGGACATGTGGAACCAAATCCTATAGTCCGAAGACTTGACACTCTAGGGAATTCGAGATGTGGTGAGATGATAAGCTCCGAAGCCTGGAGTTTCAAAGAAACAAGAGTTATGGATCTATGGATCTACGTGGACAGATCTTGACCATGAGATATGAAGGATATTAAAAGGTCGTTTGTCTGGAGTTGACTTGGCTCCTTAACGTCATCCAGGGTGATGTGGACCCACAATTAAGGTGCCACATGTCACTAGGATATGGACATTTTGCAGACCCCTTATGCCTATTAGAGCGTGACATGTGTCACCCCCTGAGGAGAGCATGTGTCACCCCCGGTCCTTGCTATGCATCAACCTATGGTACATGCCCACCTGACCAACATGGTTGGTGATGTGACCGAGACTCCAGAGGATTTGGGGTGTAGTATCATAGAGGGACTGAAAGGCCCGAAGGCCAGAGCAACATGGAAATATTATGGGACTTCCGGAGTTCGGGACTCCGAGAGCTCTCGTGCGTAGACAAAAAGGGGTGCTTCACGCTGAAGCAATGAACACTAAGTTATCCTTAGGGGTATTCCCTAATGAGGAGGAAGATACACCTTTGGATTTAATGGGGGATGGATCTCCACCATAGATACAAGAGAATTGTAAGATCTAGTACATCGGGGAATTCTGGATGGTACGTATGGGATGGACCCATGTGTCCCTTGACTAATAGTGCCCGAAGAGCTTCGGGAGGCAATAAATTGCAAACCAGAACTCATATTTTAGTATGGTGACGACTGTTGGAAATCTCGTGGAGAGAAGGATCCGATGGAGATCCCAGAGTTAAGATTTGAGATAGTTAAGGAAACAAAATTATTATGCCCCACCCCTTAAAAGAGTATTTAGGGGTCGGGTGTGTTACAGGTTTCCTGGACTCCCTCTGAAATGAGACTGTGCCAACTCCTTGCACCTTGTAGCGCCTGTCATCCCCTAAATAAATGAATAGATTTATGCCTCCCTCTTGTAGCCTAGTAAACCACTCTTTGTGCCCTATCATATGACAAGATGCACCACTGTCTACAAACCACATGCCTGAAACAACTATACTAGACATATAGAGTATGAAGCATAAATCATCCTCAAATGCATTGGAAAACTCATCCACTACTGTTGAAGCTCCCATCTCTGGCTTCTTATTCTTTCTCTCTAGACATTGTGATGCAAAGTGACCCATCTTGTGACACTGGAAGCACTTGAATTTTGAGAAGTCAATGTTTTTCTTTCCACCTTTCCTCTTCTTCTTTCCCTTTGATTTCCTGTAAGGGCCAAACCTTCTTCCTCCTTTGTATGAGTTGAAGATGATGGTCCTGCTTGACCAATCCTAATCTCTTCCTGCAAAAAATCATCCCACAGCCATTGCAAATAAGGGAGCTTCTCCCAAGCTACCACACCACGGACAAAAACATCCCATGACTTAGTAAATCCATCTAGTGCAATATTGTAACAACCCTGGTTAAATAGATGCATAGGGATTATTAAATAAAATTAATTAGATAATTAATTGTCCTAATATGGTTTTAGTTAAACAATGATTAGTATTTATAATATTATTTATTTATTTATTAAATGTTTATAACTTTTGATTGATTAATTAATTAATTGATTGATTACATAACACATTCAATGATTTGGGTAATAAATTAAGGGGCTTAATAACTTTAATTTAATCCTTATAAAACTTTACGTATGATAGGTTAAGGATAAGCTAATAAAGGAGGGGATAAGGTAATTAATGGAAGGGAGGAGAGTCCGTGAAGGAGGAGATATGACGGGGAAGAGTCCTACGGGAGGGGGATTATTATTTTGGAGGGAGGAAGGAAGCATTTCGGAGGGGGGATTAAATTTCTGTTTGCCATATTTTTCTGGTGTGGGGAGTTTGATATTGGGAGTTTTGGTGAACCATTGGAGGGGGCACCGGGTTGCTGGGGGTTTTGGGCACGGGGGCCAGGATTCCTTACGGTATCCTAGAGCTAGGGAATTGGACATGCTACTTCTAGCTGGTTGGGTGGTTAGTTGGTTTGGGCAGGGTTTGGTCAAGAAGCAGGCTGGGCAAGGCAGCAGAGAGGACAACCATATCAGTGGGAGTTAGCATTAGAGCAGAGGTATTTTTATTCTATTAAGTAATTCTTATTCTGTTATGTAATTGTTATTCATTAATTAATTTAACATGCTTATATGCTGAATGAAAGAAATTACTTAGTCTTTCTACATAGAAGCAATCTTATCTGTTTCAATTTATGGATTTTAATAGACTTAAATTAATTTGGTCCCTACAAATATGCACTGGCATGTGATCTTCAGTCTTTTCATTGAATGTTGCAAGTTCATCCCTAATCTATGTTATCTTGGTAAGATAAGGTATTACACCCTCACCTTTGGCCATATTGGTCCCACACAATTTCTTGCGCAGAGCCATCACTTTGTTTTCATTTTTTTTTGGTAGAAGTCACTTAGGGCTTTCCACATATATTTTGCCTCAGCTTTTCCTGAGAGATGTGGGACCACATGGTCCTTTATCCCATCAAGAATTAGGCTCTTGGCCTTAGCCTCACCTTTCTTCTAGATGACCAATTCAACTGTACCTGTGGGATATGCTTCCTTGTCACTGATATGCTTTGACACATCATTGACTTCCAATATCATTGCCATCCTTTCTTTCCAGGTGGGGTAATTCTGAGCCCCTTGTAGCCTGTCTTCCACCCTCAAACTCATGGCCATTTTATTCAAACCCTTAAGGTCCAAACCCTTGCTACATAAATCTTACGGTTGCCTTGATCTGTTCTTAGATCTGTATGATTTACTTTAGATCTGTTCAGATATGATAATATGTTGTCTCCTTTTGATGTCCTGCTCTGATACCATGTGAAATTTCTAAAACCTAGTTCACTTTTCAATTAAATAACTGATTTTTCTAGGTTTTCTCTTCACAAAAATAATTTGCACAACAAAAATAGTAGCTAGGAAATAAACAGTAGATAATAACAACAATCCCAATCACTTGTACACACTTGGTTTTGGACAATCGTCCCTGGAAAAACCCAAGATGGAAAAATTGGTGCAATAGATTTGTGTATTTTATTAATATGCAGGAAAATATAGAGATATCTTACAATGGAAAATTGGCCTCATCCAATAGCTGATCAATCTTAGAAAACCCTCCTCAACATAATCATACAACTTCCCTAAAATCGTTCAATCAGCCTCCCAAAATGAAACATAAACAATGGTGAGCCTCTTCATATTCGTACGACCCTCCTGCGTCACTCTAACTCGGTGCTGTCATATCTGGAGAATGTCTCTGTGATTTTGTGAAGAAATGAGTAGATTCACCTATCAATGTGTCCTCTACCCCCCCTGCAAAAACTCTCCCAACAAACCTGCAATTCAAAATCTCTTATAAATCGAATCCTCTTGCTCAAGTGTGCCCCCCAGCCAAGTCGATCTGCTAATATTCTTAGTTGAGTGAGTGAAACCCTGTTCTCCAAAGTGATGGAGGGATGAGATCTGGTCTCTCCATCAAGATGAGATCAATGGTAAAGATTAAAATACCACAACTTAAATTATTTTTCAATTTAACCTTAGAAAAGGAACCCAATAAAGTCAACTAAATATTATAACACATCAAGAGTTCTTTTCCTAAGTTAGACTTAGGAAAACATTTAATTAATCAACTCAGCCTAAGTTTCACTATCCTCCATCATCCTAGGACACTGTAATGAGGAGGAAGACCTTCCTTTCTATAATATCAACATGCTATTATTGAAAATTGGATTTGTTTTATAGACTAAACTTTCTCTAGTGTTAATGATGATGTGAGAAGAAAAACACTCTTGATGATGTAAGAAAAACAACATTCTTAGCACGTGGATTTATTTAAAAAATTAAATTGTAGCATATCTTCTTAGAATAAACTTGAAAATATTAAATTGAAAGATGTGGATGTATGAAGAGACTCTTTATGTTTTGACTAGGGTAAGGAAGAGAATCAATATTGATAAAATAAGAACTAAATCTTACCCACTGCAAAAACATTCCCAAAACACCATGGCATGAAAGAATCTGTCACCTTCGTGACATTCAAAGGGTTGAAGATGAAAAACACTTTGTCTTAGGGTTCCCTGCTTATACCCAAATTATATTTCAATGCAAAATATTTGTTACAATACCAACCTTCCTAACCTTCTAAGTCATCAAAACTAATGTTTTTCAAGCATCCAAATAACATTTTAGAAAATTCGAAGTAACCTCTTACCTTTTTAAAGATCCAATAGAACAATCTTGGTCAATATTGGTCTCAATAGACATTAACCATCATCATCATCATCATTATAAAGGTTTCTAAGTTATCTAATATTTTCAATGACATATTTTTCAAATAAAACATAATAATTAACTGTAAAAATAAATTATTGTTTTAATTATAATTGAGATCTAGTTATATGTGTGAAATTGTGTTTAATAAATAAGTACATGACAAACATTTCATTAAAAATCACCTTACTCGAATGGACATGGTATTAAAAACAAAACAAGATCGAATTTGGAGCATGACTGGAAAATACAGAGCATGTTATCTCATCCCTTAAGTGGTTCAGAGGACATATGGGGACCCTAATGTTTAATAATTTTGAATTGACCAATTTAGATCTAGTTTTATGAATAAAATTGTAAATAAAGCTTGGTAAGTTACAATTCATAAAAAATATAGTTCCTTATTTGAATGGACCATGAAAGTAAACTAAACAAGATGATTCCAGAATCCTACATATCCATAAATACCTGTACTTTCAATGTGAAATAAAAAAATTCCGGAATGTATGTCACTTGTTTAAAGAAATTGTAATGGTATGCCATCTTCAATTATTCGTTCATGATTGGCTTTTGACATTTTCCATTTTCTAACTTTTTTTCTCTTGATTGAACCTCCATTAGATTTATGTACGCTGCACATACCAAATGACTATATTGACAACTTATGACATTCGACTAATAGTATTGAAAGTGAACATGACTATCAGTTTGATGAGTTTCTTGAAAAAAATAGCCTTTCAATACGATGGATCCTCTTTCATATATAAAACCGTTATCATCAAAATATTCTAATAACCTCATCTTTCCTTCTGTTCATTGCACTAAATAATATTTCACGTTTTCAATGTTGTCTATAGGTGCAACCACCAAAAAGACATCTCTTGCAAATAATTTGATATGTTCCAACAAATAGTTCTTGTTAGATTAGCACACATGCACACCATTACTCATATACTATATATAAATTTTATATATCTAGTACAAATACATGTACAAGTTGTTTAAATATTTAACAAATATTTTTGAACAATTAAAACATAAATTACCTTCTCTATCAAGATTAGAGACTCTATTGCCATCAATTGACACTATATTTTCATTTGATTCCATCTCCTCTGAGCTTGCAAGTGGCATTTTCCCTTTTGTATTAAGTTCAATATGTCTCCAAGCTTTAACATATTCCACATTTTTGTTTTCGCAAATCTCTGTGGATTCTATGTCCTCTATGCAAACTGAACAAAAACAAGATTAATTTATTCTATCAAATGAAAACACATTTTGATAGGGTTTTGTTTTAACTGAATGCAATTTTCGTGTCCCATGTATTGTACTGACCTCATATGGGATTGATCTATTTACATCTTGGTTTCCAACATACCTAAAAAATCTGCACACAATTCAAGATTAATTTATTTAAATATTCATATGAAATGTCGATATACATGTTCAAGACAAGAACTTGTTAACTTGAACTCTATCAAGAACATACTTGAAGATCATATAAATTTGAACACGTGAATACAAATATCCTATGTATATGTGTAACATATATATACATGAACATGTGCACATCCCTTAACGGATTATTTTCATGGCTTAGTGCCGGTTTGCACCATTCAACAACTTGATCAACAGATTCAAATAGATTGGCATGAGGGTTCATATGATACCTTCAAAGTGCTCATTTTACAGATGCCCTTGCACTGTCGTGCTTTCCTTTTCCATGACTAGTCTCAAAGAAATTCCAACATTGTGTAATGTTTGATTTCTTATGAAGACGACACAACCAATAGAATGATCATGAATATTTGAATTGAACCGCACATCCATCTGACCATATCCAATTTCAATTGAATCCGATCCCACGTTTTTTCAATGAATCATAAAATTTATCAAAACAATGTTGTACATAATGTGTATCGTGTGCCCGATCATCACTTATATAAAGTGATATTATTTAATAACATGTCGATTGTCATTGGTGCTTTCTATTTTATCAACACTATGTTGAGCATGTCTATATAGAACGTCGAAAAATATAGTGACTTGATCAGAATGATAATATTCACTCTATATTTCTTTTTGTGCAGCGAATGTGTAATTCTATGCAAAATCAACTACAAACAAAATTGTCCCTGGTGGAAACACTTCATGGGGTTGTTTGAATTGTAGGTCTTGCCATCGAACTCTATGTGAATTCTTGGTGTATTTATCAATTTCTTCCTCAAACTTCTTCAAAAAATCTATTACACATATTTTAGCTACTTTCAAATCAATCCTTTTGGAAATAACATTTGAAGAATGTGGAGCCGTGTTGCTGATATATTCATATCTCTTCCAATTGGCTGTTATATTAAACAAGGATTGATCATTCATATCAATAGGATACTTTGAGTGAAATAAACTTATATTTCCTCAACAATTGCATTTCTTTCCACCAACACATTTTCTTTGGTAAAATAATTCATCACTTTCTCTTTCACATAGAATTTGAGATACAAAAGCACAAAATGTGGAAGGAGGAGGTGAACTTGCCTAGAAAGGTTTACCAAAATCAAGAAAAGTGTCCAAATATAACTCAAATTCCACATGATAACGACAACAAGTGTCAAGAACAATGATGGGTCTAACAAACCATGGTTTTTGTTGCACAAATGTATTGATGGAAATTTTAACTGTGTGCTCTTCTTTGAACTTATTGAACAATTCTATTTGTGTCATTGACAATATATGTTTTGTATGTTTTTCATATTGTTTTCATGCTATTCTTCGTCGCAACACATCCCTTGTATGTGGTGGAACACGAGATTCTGTCAACCAAAATTTACAGGCCAATTCTTTAACATTTTTTGCAAGTCCATCTTTGTAGGGTTGTCTAGAAATAACTGTCCAAAAAGTAAGTTTATCATTTTCATCTATTTGCAATCAATTTTTTTTACGTTTGTACAATGTTTTTCTTGAGGTTCCCATCACTTTTTCCATGTGTTATGTCAAACGATATTTTATATTGCTAGATGAAACAATTGTTGTTTGTATCACTATATGTGCAACGATGACATCTTTTTTTCAAGATTTTCCAAAAGATTTTAATGCACTAGCTATATTGTCAAAGACATTCTGTTTCACCTTTGTATATTTTGTCGACTTTTGAATACCCAATACTTATGTAGCTTCTTTTAACTTTCTTTATTTTATCAGACAGAGCAAAAGTTGAGCTTGTACTGTTATTGATTCATCTTTGAAAAAATTATTGTACATATTCTTAACACAATATCTTATATAATACTTAGCTTCTTTCTTCCCAATTTTGTCAGTATCAACATTTTCTAATATTTCATCATCAATGCTGACATATTCTCCTTCATATTTAAATTTAAAGTTTATATTAAAAAACAAAACCCGAACATAAATTCACTAAACTATACAACTGTTCATCTTGTATTATCTAAATTTATGTACATACCTGTAGGTGATTGGTCTTCTGCTTCAATTTAGGTTTCAACGACTTCATCAACGTTATGAGGCAAATCTATTTATGTTTTTTGAAAAATATCAAATCCAAATTACAATATTTTATATTAAACAATAATTTAAATTTGAATTCTATACTTTTAATCTAGACAATATGTATGCATACCTTGTTGGATTTCTTCTTGTTGAAAATATCTATTTACATCATCATCATCATTTCTTTCTTCAATAATTTCATGTTCTCGTTTCTTTCTCCAATAAAACTATTTCCTTTGTTCGTTATAGTGAGTTTCATCTCGAATGCGATCAAATTTTCTCTTGTGCCCACTTCTGTTGCCCATGAGTATAGTTATCTGTAAAAAAATTTAAAAAATTCAAAATTTTATAACACAAAATAAAATTTCAAACCTCAAATATTATAGCACAAATTTTTGTTTTTTTTAAAGAAACAAAAAATGTATTGTATAATCATATTGTAAAAGATTTGGAAAAAAATCTCAATAAACGAAATTGTTTTTAAAATAAATTTTGCATAAAAAAAATTCAATTTTAAAGAAAAATTTAAAAAACTTTTGATCATTGAAAAACATAGTTTCAGAAAAACTTCACTGTGACAAAAATTATTCAAAAATAATATCAAGAATTTGATAGGAAATGTTTAAAATAACTTTAAAAAGAATTCCCTTTGATATAATAAAGAATTTCTTATGAAATCCTTCACCTTGAAAATAATGTTCAAGTAAGTCTTCACCTTGAAAAAATGTTCAAGAAAGCCTTCAATATATAAATTGTTACTCCAATAAAAACTTGAACTTCAAGAAGATAATTTTTTTTCCATTCAAAACATCAACAAAGTTGCAAAAACATCAATAAAGTTGAAAAAATAGAAAGAACCTCATTCAAAAAAATGAAAAAGATCCACCAAACAACAAAAAGATGCTCCAAACTTTTGCTTAGGGGATCCACATATGCAAGAATATGAAATGAGTGAGCGAATTGTGTAAAAATGGTTCGGACAAAAGTGTATTTATATGGTTTCGCACTAATAGAAACCAAACAACGTCTACCTTCATTTTGTTTTTCGACCGATGAAATCCTCTCACCCAACTTTTGGCTGAAAAAACTACTTTTTGGCCGAAAGGTTAGGAATCCATTTATTTTTAATGGATTTTGTTAAAAAATAGGTTTCGACCGAACAAAAATACATTTTGGCCAAAATAAAATTTCGACCAAAAACCTGCAAATGGGACTATTTGCAGGAAACTGCAAATTCTCTCCAGCTTACTTGAACTTTGGAGGTAGCAGACTGTTGCAAATACTCATAAATTATTTTCGGAATTGATACCAACATTTTGAAAATTGAATCTACTTCCATTGGATATAATTTGTTTTCATTTTCATTGTTTTTATCTAATTTTATTTAATTTTATAAAAATACCACTGCATAATATTTCAGGTGACATTATGATTCAGTGAAATGAAAAATCCATATCTCTAAAAATACACAGTGGAAAATTATGGAAAATTTATATTCAAAATCCTTAATTTGTTCTCTTCAAAATGGTGTTTTTAGATTTTACTTCTAAGTAAAAATTAAGATAGATACATTGGGGGGGCGAGGGGGGAAATGTGTTTAAAATATGCAACTTTTTCAGATTTGTCAACTTCAAAAAATTCTAGAAATTATAATATTCGTCCGTTAGATTCAAAACTATTGTCATCAAAAAATAGATTCTCTATAGATTGTTGCAGTATATTTCGTTTGTCAAAAACAAAATTTTAATAATGGATACGTTGTGGGGGGAAAACATAACTCATTATCATTCCTTTCATTTTTAAGGAACATGCTATCAAACAATTGCCAAATTGACATATCAAATCTCAATAAAAAAAATAAAAAATAGTCAGTAGAAAACTAACAAAATTCTTCACAAGTTTTGTTTTTACTGTAAAGTGAAATTCTAAATAAAAAAAATATTTTTGTTTACCGGAAGCTGAAAAAATTGTGAAAAATATATATATATTTTTCTCATAAAACAAGCAAAATGGACACCAATATAT
>SNQJ01S0111838.1:17109-32191 GCA_010110895.2 Picea sitchensis | reverse complement strand
TGTGTGTGTGTGTGTGTGTGTGTGTGTGTGTGTGTGTGTGTTACATTTCCTTCCCCTTTAGAAATGCTTTGTCCTCAAAGCATGTTTATGGACAGACTTACGTCTTCGTTCTAGCTTGCAATGTCTTCACATGATTCTCCGTTTTTGGTGTTGTCAATATTGATGCAACGAGACAATATGAGTCATGAAGATTTGAACATAACTGTCGAATTGTGATAGGGTCAGACCATCCTAATTCAATATTTTGCAGAACTTTGCTCTTCCATGATGAATGGTTATCATGAGACTTAATTATGTTGGTATCAATATTTTTTGAGTGATAATTTAATCGTTCCCATCTTGAATGAAATTAGTATTCTGATTGGTTAAGATATTTTTTCTTATGATTTGGATTTCGATAAGGAGTTCTTATAACATGATTTTCCCTTATTATACTTGTAGCGTTTTCTTGGTTTAATTTTGATATATGATTTTGTTCACGCATTGATGTTGCCTTGTTAATGTTTGAGTTTGAATTAGTAAGTACACTTGGAGCTTCAATCATTTGTACTCCAGCATCTGATGTTGTCCTTTTTTTAGTTGACTTTGCAATTTCTTGAGCCGTGACATGGATTGGATTTGTAATTGTTCCATTTTCCATGACTTGTATTTTTTCATCTGAAAACTTCGATGCCTCCTTTTTTATCATCATTTCTAACTTGTTTTCTAGAGAATTTTTATCATTCTTAAGTTGTTTTGTTTGAGTAAGTAGGTTTTGATTATTTTAAACGTAATTTTTTTTCATTATATGATTAGTCAATATCTTTAATGTTTGGATTTAAAAGTTTCTCTTCCTTCAACTTTCTTATTTGTTCTAGTAACCCTTGATTGAGGTTCTTCAACTGATAATTTTCTTCATTTTTTCAGATATGTTCTTATCAATATATTAATTCTCTTGTTCCAACTTCTGAATGCATTGTTTTCTATCATTTGTCTTCTTGATCTCTGTAAGTCTTTTTTTACTATTGTCTTTTAAGCGAGAAATTTTGTCGTTTTTATCCGTGATAACTTCATCAAATTCTTTTTGCATCCTTGATATTGACTTTT
This sequence comes from Picea sitchensis, assembly GCA_010110895.2. NCBI lineage: Eukaryota > Viridiplantae > Streptophyta > Pinopsida > Pinales > Pinaceae > Picea > Picea sitchensis. Next base: position 31,105 of record SNQJ01S0111838.1, on the reverse strand, counting down.
GATTTTCTTTCGTCGCTTTTATCCTTGATAACTTCGTCAACTTCTTTTTGCATCCTTGATATTGACTTTTGATTTTCTTGAAGGATCACCTTCGAGATATATTTAAGGTCTTTTGATTAAGGTATTATCAATTTTGACCTCATAGTAGTGTCTTTAAATATCATCATCTTCTCCTTATAGGGAAAAACATCACAAACTTTTCTCCATGTTTAAGATGAAGGTACCTAGATTTTTAAACTAGGGTAACTCGAGAATGATGTCAATTTATTTCTTTTATACATAGTTGTAACACAAATTGAGATATACAATCATATTCATCCATTGTCACTTGTAACTCCTTAATTTGAAAAATATATTTCTTTCAATTATATTCAGCTCTGAAATTAATAATTGATTTACCAAATCAATACTAATGTAACTTTCATTATAGTCCAAGATGATAACGACAGTTAACCTCTTTTCCTTGAATACCCCTTTAGTGTAAAACCCATAACATGAAATTGAATAACCTTCATAAATAAATCTTCCTCCCATTTTCGAATTGTTTTAAGATTTATTTTAAAATTTTAATCCAACTTATACTTTCAAGGTATTTCAAAACTTATCTGTTATATATAATTGTCTTCACCCTTCTGCTTCCTTAATAGAAACTTTTTTACTTATAGTTCTTAAGTATATAACCATTTAATAATACTCCTTAAACTCCTCTTCTCATTTTATTAAAAGAGCTCAAAATAACTCTTTTATAAAAATTTTTTTAAAATTTCAAAATAAAATAATATATATATATATATATATATTATTTTATTTTTTATAAAAATCATTTTTAAAACTTCAATGTAATATATAAGTGAATTTTAATTTTTATATATATATATATATATATATATATATATATATATATATATATATGTGGTTTTAAACTTGTACTCAAATAATATAATTATATAAACTTTTGAATTTTTTTTTTCCAATAAAAAAAAAAAAAAAAAAAAAAAAAAAAAAAAAAAAAAAAATTATATTTTACAAATTTAAATATACTTTTTATCAAACCAAATTCTCTACTTACTTTGAGTTGGTACTTCTTAATTTTTGAATATGAACTTACAAAATTGTACACCCTTTTTCATTTCGAAAAGCCCCTTCTAAATTTTGCTCTAGAAATTAGGTAATTGTACACCCTTTCTTAGAATAAAATAATAAATACCATTTCTTGACTTAAATTAACTTTATAAACTTCTAATTTGTTTGTTTTTTTTTTAAATTGTGTGTTTAATCCCCAAGTGTCACAACGCTCCTTCAAATGGGTGAAAGGACATGACCATACAGAGATTCACGTGTACGAGCAACCGATTTTCCTTAATTCTAATGTACGAACATTGTATGGATGAATAATGATGTTAGATGGTGGTACGGTCGGGCACGATATATGGTACGACGACGTTTTGATCATTCAAGTTGCGATTATATATTGTTTGCAGGGTCGCGACTCTACGCACATACTCCATACTTGTAACATACCCAGCCAACCACAGGTTGGGGTATGCTACCTGCAAGCCCACCCTCAAACTTCTTTCTCATACTGATACCTTCTTTGTTTATTAAGATGCATAAGATAACAGATTTAACAACATGCACAACAATTTCCAGCTAGCATGCATAATCTAAAGATTACATTAAATGATAATTAAATATACACAACGAAAATACATTCATATACATGTAAATGATAAATAAATTACACAACGGAATACATTCAAACACAGATAGTAATATCATGACAGAGAGCACTTATCTTTATTAAAGATGACACCAAATGGCTGCAGGCCAAGGACGACGTTCCACCCAACCGTAGACACCACTGCTCCAAATCTCAACAATAGTGTCACCCCCGAGCTAGGGCTATGAATCCACAAGGATGGTTCCAGAGTGTAATTGGTTTCCCAAACCAGTAAGCTCTCAAGCTCTCACAGGTTTCCCAACACCCACAAAAATCCAAGTACCCAACTCTCTTCTACCCAGCCTGTGCCACCCGAGAGAATGGACCTCCACCCTTCTTTGCCATGCAGTCCCTCAGGCAATCCTTCTCCTTCCTGCCAAGGATTCCAACACAACTAGTCCAGAATCTCAATGCTGTAACTTTCAGGACTCACGGTTGTGAGAAAAACAGGGCACATGCCAATGCATTTCAGACATGCAGGCCCTAGGTCATGGCTAGATCACACCAGCGACCACTACAACCAACTATCCCGTGGCTAATTCTTCAACATATCCATTTCCTTTTGCTTTTCCAAGCCAATACGTAGGTGAGGATGGGTTGATGAATGAGTCAGGGAGTGCATGGGAGTGTGTGAGGAAAGAACATGTGAGTGAATGGGAGAACAATGCACAAGTCATCAGTCGAACCCCCCCATCAGACCAAAGGCGGGTTTAAGTAATCTCGTGGGGAAACAAGAACCTCCAGGCCTTCCCCAAGAATCTCCCATAACCGATCCCCTCTCTTAAACAAAAGGGGTAATAAAAGATAGGAATAACACTTAGTCCCTCAATCTCCCTCTCTTGTGGAATCATAGCCCCCTATAACTTTAGTCCTTGTCTGTCTAGCAGCCAACAATGTGTTTATTATTATTAATGATAAAAAATTTACATTTCTTGGGCATACGGGCCCTTAAATAATTGTCTGGGCACTCTAGCCTCTCAACATTGTGACAATACATTATTTAAAAATGGGGGTTCAAAACCTGGGGTGTTACATTCCTCCCCCTTATTTTGGCACTGTCCTCAGTGCATATACAAAATAGAGATCAAAATATCAAATTTATTCAAAAAGATGCGGGTACTCTGCCCACATGACATCTTCATGCTCCCAGGTAGCATCTTCAGGACTGTAGCAGGTCCAATGAACTTTTACTAGTTCTATAACTCAATTACGGAGCATTTTGAATTTTCTATCCATTATCTACACTGGCTGAACCTGAAAGTCTCCCTTCATCTCTACCTGAATCAGATGCCAATCAATAACATGGTTAGGATCATGTACATATTTCTTTAGTAAATATACATGAAATACATTATGCACATTCATGGAAGCAAGAAATGCAAGCATGTATGCAACTGGCCCTATTCTGTCCAATATTTCAAATGGACCATAGAATCATGTTGCCAACTTTGTACAACTACCCAATTTCAAAGAGCTTTTCTTGGGCTTCACTTTCAAAATTACATGCTCCCCTACTTTAAATTCTCTAACTGTCTTGTTCTTTTCCGCTTAAACTTTCTGTCTATCCTGAGTTTCCTTTAAATTTTTCTTGATCTTGACCACTTGGTCTTCCATATCCTTGAGAAACTCCGGCCCAAGTACCACTCTATCTGCTGGGTTGTCCCAACTTACTGGAGTACCATTTTTCCTACCATACAAGGCTTCAAATGGGTTCATTCTCAATGAATCTTGATACCCATTGTTATATGAAAAATCAACCAAGTGTAAGTAATCTTCCCACTTAGATGGCTTATCCATCACATACATTCTTAGCATGTCTTCAATTATTCTATTGACTCTCTCTATTTTCCCATATGTATGGGGATGATAAGATGTGTTAAATTTTAGATTTGTGCCAAATCCTTTAAACAATCCCCTCCAAAAATTGGAGGTAAACTTTGTATCTCTGTCTGAGATGATTGTCCTAGGTATCCCATGCACCCTAACAATTTCCTTCATAAAAATCTCTGCAATATTAACCACTATATGCGTTGTCTTCACAGGCACAAAATGAGCAGCCTTTGTTAATTTTTCAACCACCACCATGATTGAATCTTGTTGCTTATTTGTTTTGGGTAATCCTGTGATGAAATCCATGGTGATCACTTCCCATTTCTTCTCTAGAATTGGAAATGGCTGCAGCAAACCTGCTGGGTGCCTATGCTCAACCTTCACCTTTTGACATTCCATAAATTGAGCGATGTAATAAACAACATATTTGTTCATTCCCGACCAAAAGAAATGGCTTCTTACTGCTGTAATTGCTTTTTGGTAACTAGGATGTTCAACATAAGGAACATCATGCATTTCCTTCAGTACCAAATTCCTCATCCCTCCGGAACTAGGAACATAGATTCTATTTTTATGCATGAGTAATCCATCTTCCTTTATCTCTTACTCCTTTACTTTCTATTGTACATTTCATTTCTGTAAGTTTTCCTTTACCCGTAGGTAGTGCTGATCTGTAACAAGACCATCTAAAATTCTTCTTTTCAAGTCTGTCTGATGCATACTGACAACAATAACATGCATGAGATGCACTCTTCTACTAAGTGCATCAACAAATTTATTCTCCTTTCCTTTGATATGCTTGATATCGAATTCATATTCACTTAAAAATTCCAGCCATCTTGTTTGCCTGGCATTCAAGGCCGGTTCTTCAAAAAGATACTTCAGACCGATGTGGTCTGTCCTTAATTCTAATTTCTTCCCCATGAGATAATGCCTCCACATCCTCAAGGCGTGAACAATGGAAACACGTTTGAAGTCATGCGTGACATAGTTCCTCTCATGTTCCTTAAGATTTCTGGACTCATATCCAATGACATGTCCATTTTGCGTGAGGACTCCCCCAAGTCCTTCCTTACAAGCATCTGTACATACCAAAAAACTTTCATTTGGGTCAACAATCTTTAATACAAGTGCACTAGTAAGTAATTCCTTCAACATATTAAAATTCTTTTCACACTTGAGTGTCCATTCAAATTTAGTCCCCTTCTTTTGAAAAGAGGTGATGGGATGAACAATCTTAGAGAACCCTACTATGAACCTTCTGTAGTAGCCGACTAATCCCATAAAAGATTTGACGTCTGACATGTTTTTGGGTGTTGACCATCCTCTAATGGCTTCAATATTCTCTGGATCTACTGCTATTCCCTGCTATGAAATAATGTGTCCCAAGTAATGGATCTGCTTTTGATAAAAAGAACACTTACTCAACTTGGCATACAACTGATGTTCTCTCAGTACCTGCAACACCAATCTAAAGTGATGTTCATGCTCCTCTTTAGACTTAGAATAGATAAGTATGTCATACAGGAATACTGTGACAAACTTGTCCAGATAATTTCTGAATATTCCATTCATTAAGAAAATGAAGATAGCTGGTGCATTGGTCAGTCCAAATGACACCACTACAAATTCATAATGCCCATACCTGGTCCTAAAGGTTGTCTTATGAATGCCTTCTTCCTTGATTCTTACCTGATGGTATCCTGCCCTCAGGTCAATCTTTGAAAATATCTTTGCTCCTCTTAGCTGATCAAAGAGGTCATCAATTCAGGGTAAAGGATACTTGTTCTTTATAGTGTACTTGTTCAGCTGTCAGAAGTCAATACATAGCCTCAAGGTTCCATCCTTCCTTTTGACAAAAAGTATTGGTGCTCCCCAAGGTGAAACACTTGGACGTATGTACCCTTTCTTAAACAATTCTTCCAACTGCATTTGTAATTCTTTTAAATCTGGTGTGCTCATTCTGTAAGGTGTTTTTGACACCGGGGTAGCTCCTGGCACTAAATCAATTGAGAAATCTATCTCCCTTCTTGGTGGCAATCTAGGTATTTCTTGGAATACATCTTCAAATTCCTGTAGCACCGAGAAATCTTCAAGTCTTGGCCCCTTTGTATCAACTTTCTCCTCCACATGAGCTGCATATAGTTGACATCCTTTTATAAAACATCTTTTCAGCTATAAGGCTGAAATCTCCCTTATAGAGATGGGTCTTGGAACTCCTTTCACAGTGTTCTGCTTTCCATTTCCATGAAGAAATGTAAATGTCTTGTTATGACAATCTAGGATAGCATGATGCTTGTCCAACCAATTCATCCCAATCAGAATATCATAAGACCCCAATGGTATAATGTTTAAATCAGTACTAGTATTCATTCCATTAATACTTATGGAACAACTTCAGACCATATCATGGATTCTTCTTTTGGTTCCAGTGGCTAACTGAACCAAACTTTCTTTTCCAAGTTTTATTTTCTCCAAATGTAACCTGTCCACTATCTTAGGGTCAATGTAACAATGTCTTTCTCCTAAATCAATCAAAATAGCAATAGGCTGATTTATGATCTTACCTTCCACCTCAATCATATTGGACTCGTACTCTACTTGTCGATCATTTAAAGCTGCATAGATTCTTCCCATATCTCCAATTGTTGTAGCCTCTTGGATGTTGTGCAAAGTCTTAAATATGTCCTTTCTGTGTGGGAAATCCTTGTACAGGTGGTCTTCCTTGCATCCCCAATATTGGATTGGTGGTCTTCCCCTTTTTCCCAAGGAGTCTTGCTTCTTGAAATCCCCCTTAGCATACTGAACTTTATGATTTCTATTTGGCTCATTCCTATTGAAGGGAGGTTTGAATCATTTCCTCCTCTGATCAGAATTCACATTATTCTTCTCCTTCCAAGATTTCTGTAGGGATTCTCTTCCCTGACCTTTCTCATACAGGTATTTATCCTTCCTGATGGCCTTAGTCAAGGTCTTGGGTTCGTCATACTTGATCGTTTCCTTATAGAAGGTTGGAAATCCACTTAGAAATCTCTGTATTTTCACTTTATCATCACCAATGAACTGGAATACTTTAACAATCCGAAGAACTTCTTCTCATATTCTGCCATCATCATGCTTCACAAACCGAGTTCAAAGAACTCCTGCATTTTCTTGTCATATAAATTCTTTGAGAGGTACTCCTTCTGGAAGTACTTCTTGAACTGCTTCCAAGTGATCCCACTTTCATTAGCATGTTCCACTTTCTTTAGTTGGTCCCACCACACTACGAATTTCCCATGTAAATGGTAGGTGGAAATCCTGGCTTCCAGGTTTGATCAATAGTTATGCAACTGAAAATATCTCCTGAGCCCAAGCAAATATGCTTCAACATCATCTTCCCTTTCTCTTTCACCATCGAAGGAAGGTGGCTTGAGCTTCCTCAGATCCCCTTGCAAACTATATATCTCTTGTTCCCTTCTTTGGTGTCTAACATGAGACACCTCTGGACTGCTTACATGATCATCCGTTGCATAAAAATTTCTTCCCGAGTAAGGAGGTGAGTGGTTCCCATGAGCTCTGCTGGCACTTCTAGAATAACCATCTCTCCCGTGATCATCTCTTCTTTCATGATATGCCTTCTTCCTCTTGTCTTAATTTTGATCCCTTCTTCATTTGCCTCTGCAACTAATTTAATCTCTGCAACACTCAAGCATTTATCTGACTTTTCTCTCTCATTAGTCTCTTGTTGTCTTCTTTGTAGCTCTTCACTTCCATCTTTAGGCTTCGTACCATTTCTATTAGTGTTTCCTGATCTCCTTTTTCCTTGCATCCATTGGACTCTGTCTCTGCATTACCAACTTGGGTATTCTGGCCTTCGGCCTACTTTTCATGACTTGAGTCTCCCTCGCCTTCTTCCATTTCCTCAATACACATCATGAGCTGATGCGCTTAAGCCTCTTAATTCTGCAAAATGTGCAAGCGACCATTTTGTTAGAGTTGTGTGTATGATAGAATTTTTTTTTGCCAAACCATGCTACAGGTCTCTTTCTTGTTTTTGTTCATGGAGATTATATCCCCATTCTCTGAAAATAACAATGTCCTATTATCCTTGGCTAACGTAGAGTTTCACAATGTGCATACGCTTCCTTCAAACCACCTCCCCAGGTGATCATGACTAGAAACCGTGGCTAAATTCTTCCTTGAAACTTCTCTGTCTCAAGGACAACCAATTCGGCCCTTAGCCTTCCTTCCTCAGCTCTCAATCTGCATATGACCAAGGTCATGACCCTGCGCTTAGCTAAAAAGTGCTTATCTAGAGCTTCAGAACTTCAGATCTTTTAGCCAGGACCAGATCAACGATCCTCGTCCTCTTTCGTGATCGATGATGGAGATCCACTTCGGGAGTCCACTCTTCAGGAATCTCAACTTTACTTGCTTTCCTCCTCCTAGAATTCCTTTACCCAGAGTTCTTGATCTGCTGACAGGTGTCCTCCCACAGATCAACAACTGTGAATCGTTTCGGTGCTTTGGGCTTCGGAAGTTTCAAACTTTCCTCCTACATTTTCTCCCAGAGTGCTTTCACCCAAAGTCGATGATCCTTCGATGCGTGTCCTCTGGAATCGATGGTCGATATATACTCTGGCCTTCGGGCCTTTCAGAGTTTTTACCCAACACAACCTATCACACCTTTGCCTTCTGGAGTGCCCAGTATTTCGGATTGCACGATCTATCGCCACGTGATGAAACGTTGAAAGCAGACACGTGGCCTAATTAGGAGGCTGACACATGTCACGTTCTAATCGAATTTTCCATATTCCAAATGCCCAAATATTATTGACACATGGCACACATTCCATGTGTCCACTTCATCCCAGGTGACATCATCGTGCCTCATCACTTCGACTCTTCCAGGTTCGAGGCTTCAGGAGTTTTTAAACTAGCACACTTCCAATTCTCTCGAACTTCGAATTCCCGAACTGGCCCATCCATCGCGATGTGTCCTCCTAGATCAGATGACCAAGATTCACTTCGGGTCTTCACCTAGAGTCCACAGATCTACTCCACATGTCCTCCTCAATCTAACGACTATGATTTCTTCAGGGCTCCGGACTTCAGAGATCTCGAATTTCAACCTTTTTCCTTGAAAATATTTTTATCCGAAGCTCGTGATATTTTGACGCGTGTCCCCTACGGATCGACGACCATGATTCCTTCGGGAATTTGGACTCTAAAAATATCAAATTTCAAACTTATTTGGCCCCACTGGCTTTTATCCTAACTCGTGGATCTGGTGATGCGTGGCTCTCGATAGATCAATGGATGAGATATTTTCGGATGATCGGACGGTCGAGGTTTGATCTGGCTCTTTGACTCTCCTAGCTTCGGGAGTCTCAAACCTCAACTGAAAATCTCTCGAATGGATTCCTCCAGAGTTACTAATTTGCTGACACGTAACCTCTTGGTGATCGACAAACAAGATCTACTTCGAGCGATCTGACAGTCGACGTTTACTTTGGGTCTCCAGCTCTCCGGGCTTTGGGAGTCTCAAATCTCAACTTCTCCTTGCTCACTCTTTCTCAGAGTGCTTTAACCTAGAACACATGATCGGTTGACATGTGTCCTCTTATGGATCGACGGTCCCCATCTATTTTGGCTATTTAGAGTTTTGATGTTCGAGCCCTAATCTGTCACATCACTGCATGCCTTTCAATTTGCAGGGGAATGCATTGACGGTTTGTAGTAACCCACTTTTCGCCCCACAATTCTCCTGATGCTGACACGTAACCCATCAGGGAAACCGTGGTTTTGATTGTGGGACCGCCTTGGGAAATTATCTCCCGTGCAACTCAGTTCCCCACAATGCCTGCTGGCTGTTGATCTCTCTCTCTCCAATGGGATCTGACGGTCGTGACCTTTAACCTTACTTCATTTTGATCAGATGAACTCTGTTTGATTTTCCTCTGATCTAACGATCCCAGATTTCCTCGATCCTACAGTGGCGATCGTCCCCAAATTAAAAGGAACGATCATGATTCCTTGAACTCCTTACAACATATCTCTGACAATCCAACTCCTGCGTGGCTTCTGCAACGTTCCTCCTGAGCTTTTCAACTTGACGTTTAGAGTTCAATCTCTACCACAAGATTTTGACCAATAGACCTGGCCCATACCGGGCCGACGTTTCAACCAGAAGCTCTGATACCAAACTATAACATACCCAGCCAACCACAGACCAACGTATACTACTTGCAAGCCCACCCTCGAACTTATTTCTCATACTGATACCTTCTTTGTTTATTAATATGCATAAGATAACATATTTAACAACATGCACAACAATATCTAGCTAGCATGCATAATCTAAAGATTACGTTAAACGATAATTAAATATACACAGCAGAAATACATTCATATACATGTAAATGATAAATAAATTACATAAAGGAATACATTCAAACACAGATAGTAATATCACGACATAGAGAACTTATATTTATGGAAGATGACATCGACTGGCTGCAGACCTAGGACATTCGACCCAACCATAGACACTGTTGCTCCAAATATCAACAATAGTGTCACCCATGAGCTAGGGCTATGAATCCACAAGGACGATTCCAGAGTGTAATTGGTTTCCCAAACCAGTCAGCTCTCAAGCTCTCATAGGTTTCCCGACACCCACAACAATCCAAGTACCCAGCTCTCTTCTACCCAACCTGTGCCACCCGAGAGAATGGACCTCCACCCTTCTCTGCGACATAGTCCCTCAGGCACTCCTTCTCCTTTCTTCCAGGGCTTCCATCATAACTGGTCCAAAATCTCAATGATGGAACTCTCAGGATTCATAGTTGTGAGAAAAACAGGGCACAGTCCAATGCATTTTAGACATGCAAGCCCTAGGTCATGGCTAGATCACACTAGAGACCACTACATCCAGCTATCTCGTGGCTAATTCTTCAACAGCTCCGTTTCCTTTCACTTTTCCAAGCCAAGACACAAGTGAGGATGGGTCGATGAATGGGTCAAGGAGTGCATGGGAGTGCATGCATGGGAGTGTGTGAGGAAAGAATGGGTGAGTGAATGAGAAAACAATGCACAAGTCATCAGTTGAACCCCCCCATCAAACCAGAGGTGGGTTTAAGTAACCTCGTGGGGAAACAAGAACCTCCTGGCCTTCCCCAAGAAGCTCTCGTAACCAATCCCCTCTCTTAAACAAAATGGGTAATAAAAGATAGGAATAATACTTAGTCCCTCAAGCTCCCTCTCTTGTGGAATCACAGCCCCCTATAACTCTATTCCTTGTCCGTCTAGCAGCCAGTGATGTGTTTATTATTATTAATGATCAAAACATTACATTTCTTGGGTATACGTGCCCTTAAATAATTGTTTGGGCACTCTGGCCTCTCAACATTGTGACAATACATTATTTAAAAATGGGGGTTCAAAACTTGGGGTGTTACAATACTGTTATCCCTATTTCCCATGGATAACTAAGGAGATTGTAACAACCCCTATGTTACGTCATAACCAATTGACAACAGTAAGAGAATTTTTTTTTTCCTTTTGAAACATTAATACATTAAGAAAACATCACTAAAACAAGTTAAACATGAAATCAACATACTTCATTCATACACAGTGTAATTCATTCATCTCAATGCACAACTAGAGATGGATGCAATGTCAATGTATTAATGATATGCCATATCCCATAATTATCACATGCAACAAGAGTAAAACATCACGATCCTTCAAGATCAACCACAACCAGTTTCATCACACAACATCATTTCTTCTAACATAATAAATCATCATACAAGAAAATCAAGAATATCTACCCGTCCAATATACCTGCAAGGTTAGGACCTCCAAGACACATAATCAATTCTCAAGTCCATGATTCATCCTATTGTTTTTGACCACTTAAGGTCTTAGGACTAGCGACTTTTATAAGGAACAAGGAAGTATCTAATTCCCATATTTTCAGTCCAAACCAAACATCAATTAAGTTACCAACATACTTATGTAGATTCTAACCTTGTACAATATCTACTGCAAATAGATATTCAGAAAAAGAACATAAGAGATACAATGGAAAATACAAGCATTACACAGAGAGTTTTCCCTTGGAAACCCAAACCGAGAAAACCAACATATTCTATATTCATTTATTGTGATACATTGTTTACAATACAATATAAATATAGGAGCCAACGACATCCAAAACCCTAACCCAATGACCTGAATTAGTCCAAAACCCTAATTCTTTAACCGGAAATAGAAAACCATCGGAAAAAACCGTGTGCCGAAAAACCACCTAAATACGTGACACATTTCTCGAGGTAGGATTTTTTTTTCCAGGGGCGCTGCCCCCAAACCTTGACGTGGGGGGATTCACCCCCCTGCACCCCCTCTCTAACCCCCCTGCACGCTTGGCACAAATTCTTAAACACTACTACTCGTGCAAAGAATATAATACATACCCAACATTCTCTCACTTATTGTTTTCTTTGCATACAAGGGGTTACAGGGTTACATAGTCAACAATGCCCATGGATCCTCTACACCAAGAGAACTTCTCAGTGCTCACAGATTTTGTTAATGAGTCTGCAACATTATTCAAAGTGTCCACCTTCACCAGTGATACTTTCTTTTCTTCAATCATGTCTCTCACAAAGTGATATTGAACATCAATATGCTTTGTATTTGAATGATAAGCCAGGTTCTTCGCCAGAAAAATCGCACTTTGACTGTCACACTCTATCCTTGAAACTTGTTGTACCAACCCAATACCTGAACACAATATTTGTAACCATACTTCTTCCTTACTTTCATGAGTGGCTACCATGTATTCAACTTCTGTAGTTGAAAGTGCCACTATAGCCTGTCTTTTGCTCATCCAACTTATTGCTCCTCCAAACAGGTTAAACACATACCCGCTTGTAGATATCCTATGATCCAGATCTCCAGCCCATTTTGCATCCACAAAGACATGTATATCCACCACTCTATCCAATCCTGGTCTTCCTTCGTAGCACAATCCATAGCTAGCAGTGCCATGCAAATACCTGAAAACCCTTTTCACTGTTGTCCAATGCTCCTTCCCTAGTTTTGACATATACCTGCTCAAAACTCCCACTACATGTGCAATGTCTGGTCTAGTACAGACCATTTCATACATCAAACTGCCAAATTCACTCGCATATGGAACATGAGACATGTCCTCCTCCTCTTCATGTGTCTTGGGACACTGATCCGTAGATAACTTTACACCAACAAGAATAGAAACCTTGATCGATTTACATTCTTGCATATTAAAGCTCTGCAATATTGTCTTGACATATTTTCTCTGATTTAACCATAGTTTCCTCCTTTTCCGATCTCTTTTAATTTCCATGCCCAAAATGAAATTTGAAGAACCAAGATCCTTCATGTCAAATTTAGAGGAAAACTAAGTTTTCACATCTTGGATAATCTCCTTGTTGTTTCCTATCAGCAACATGTCATCCACATACAAGACCAAATAAATCAAATGATCACCAATTGATTTAAAATTCACACAGTGATCCTCTTTTCTTCTTATGTAGCCAAGTCCCAACATATAAGTATCAAATTTTTGATACCACATCCTTGGTGATTGTTTTAAACCATACAGGGACTTTTTCAGCTTGCATACCAGCTCCTTCTTTCCCTTCATAGCATAACCTTCTGGTTTCTTCATATATATTTCTTCTTCTAGATCCCCATGTAGGAATGTTGTCTTCACATCCATCTATTCTACTTCAAAATCAAATGCAACAACAACAGATAAAATAAATCTTATAGAGGTTAACTTGGAAACAAGAGAAAAAATCTCACCAAAATCAATTCCCTCAACCCAGGAATAACCCTTTGCTACTAATTGAGCATTGTATTTCTCCACTTTTCCTTCCGCATTCAACTTCTTTTTAAATACCCATTTTCTTCCAATGGGATTTCTTCCAGTTGGAAACTCCACTAGATCCCAAGCCTCATTCTTATCCAAATATGCCATTTCTTCATCCATGGCCCTTTTCTAGATATTTCCATTCTTTGAATCCACTGCCTCCCTGACATTTCTAGGATCATCATCAGTAATAGACAAAGAAAAATTTGAATGGAAATCAGATGGAGTATACCTTTCCGGTAGCCTTCTTTCTCGAACTGATCTCCTCAATACTGGAGTATGAGGATCTTCTTCTTTTGATTCCTGTTCTTCTGTAGAGTCTGATTCATCATCCTTTAAATCAAACTCTATCTTCTCTGGTTCTTCTTTACTTGGTAGGACTTCCTGTTTAACAACATCCTTCATTTCTCTAAATACCACATCTAGTCTATACACTACCTTCTTAGTTTCTGGGTTCCAAATCTTATAATTTGAGACCATCTTTATATCCAATAAAGATACACTTTTCAACCTTCTTATCCATCTTACTCATGTTTTCC
>SNQJ01S0111838.1:0-17099 GCA_010110895.2 Picea sitchensis | reverse complement strand
CTTACCCGATTCTGCTTCCCATATAGACAATGTTCACAGAAATCAAAATCCAGAGAGCAGTTAGACATACCTTCAACCATACCTTTACCGTGTAGTAGTTGAAGACCCTTCTCTCGGATATGCCCCAGTCTTTGATGCCACAGCGTAACCTTTTCTCCAGAGACTGTAGGAGTTCTTTCTTCTTCAACTCCAATATCAGGAACAATGGAACTATTACACCCATGACTAATAGTGCTTCCTTGCATCTTATACAGAGTTCCAAACCGAACTCCCTTCAACAACACCATTGCTCCTTGAACCATTCTGCAGGTTTCCTTTTCAAATATTGTTTTTACCCCTGCATCGTCCATTTTGCTTACAAAAATCAAATTTCTGGCCAAACCTGGGATGTAAAAACACCAAGAAATGTTCTAATCCTTCCATCTATGAACCTCAACTTGACTTTTCCTCATCCTATGATTTTGGTTGTCGAATCATTACCTAAGAAAACATTACCTCCATCATACCTTTCATATTCGCAAAACCACTCCCTATGGGGAGTCATATGAAAGGATGCCCCAGAGTCAACCAACCATGCCTCATGATATGGATGTGTGCTTGAAGAATCCAAGTACACATCCCTTCCTTCCTTGGAGGTCTCTTCTTTTGTAGAATGAGATTCTTCAGATCCCTTCTTTTTCTCAAACTTGGATCTACACTGCTTCTTGTAGTGCCAACCCTTCTTTTCCACATCTCCAACATACTCTTACAAAATTTTCGGGAGATTTAGATCTACCCTTAGACTTAGATATCCCACTTGAGAAATTATATCTATTCCTTTCCTGGGAATGTCCTCTTGCAAATAATGGGTCTGTGCTATGTCCTTCCATATTCTTCCATCTCATCTCCTCCGACAACAAGGATGAGACCACTTCTTCAAACTTCAAGGTAGTTTTATTAGTACCTATGGCCACAACCAGACCATCCCAAGAGTATAGTAAAGAATACAATAAACTGATACATTTATCTTCATCTGAAATTTTAATCTCAACAGATACTAACTGACTTACCATAGTATTGAAGGCATTCAAATTCTCTGCCACCGAGTCTCCATCTCTCATTCTCAGGTTATATAGCTTCTTTCTCAGGAATATTTTATTTACTAGGGACTTAGACTGATATAAATTCCCCAACTTTTCCCATAAATACTTGGTTGTAGCTTCCTCTGACACATTCAATAATACTGAATTGGAGAGACACAGTCGGATTGTGCTCTTTGCCTTTCGATCCAAAATTTTCCAGTCATCTGCTGAATTTCATGTAGGTGCAGTACCTAGATCTACCACGATCCACTAATCTCTGTCCACCAACAGATCTTCCATCTTGAGCTTCCACAACTCATAAATTTGCCCATTAAAATTCTCGATCTCCAGCTTCGAATTTCTTGCCATTTCTTTTCACCTGAAAAATCAATACCGCAGATCTCCCACTGTAACAAGGCTTATCGCAGTCCCGAACCAAACCCTTGACCACAAAGGTGTCCCCCTGAATCCAATAAATCTCTGATACCAAATGTAGATTCTAACCTTGTACAATATATACTACAAACAGATATTCAGAAAAAGAACATAAAATATACAATGGAAAATACAAACATTACACAGATATTTTTCCCCTCGAAACCCAAACCGGGAGAACCATCATATTCTATATTCATTCATTGTGATACATTGTTTACAATACAATATACATATAGGAGCCAATGAAATCCAAAAACCTAACCCAATGACTTGGATTAGTCCAAAACCCTAATTCCTTAACCGGAAATAGAAAACCATCGACAAAAACCATGTGTCGAAAAACCACCTAAATACGTGACACATTTCCCAAGGCATGTGACACTACTACTCATGAAAAGAATATAACACATACCCAACAACTTAGCTATATTTTCTTCAACACAGGAAAATATAGTCACATGATCACCATTTAATAATACATATTATTATAGTAATTCATAATCTTATTCAATTAAGGGATAGGAAGAAATTTCAGTAAAATCAAGGAAATAAACTTAAACAGTGAACCAATGTCCCTTAAATAGACAATCTATCATTTATGACTGTTTCAATATTACTCATGTATACCTGGAATAAGTGTGACCACCCTACAATGTACAACAAAGTAGTGAGATATACGATCTATATCACAAGTTAAAAGAGGAAAAGAGCAACATAGAAATATCTCAACACGAGGTAGAACCCATAAGCCTACTCTGTACCTTAGTGAACCAACAAATACTGTGAAGAAGGAAAACCTGTAACCGAAAGGAAATCCGTTCTAATATTGAGTTAATAAGTTTCGGTAAGGAACCTAAAGTTCCTCTTCTAGGTGTCATAGTGCAACACAACTAGAGCCAACTCCAGAAGTGCGTAGGCAAGCTTCTTGAGAGCCCAAATTCCAAAAGAACAACACCTTTTATGCACTGGGACCCTCTCAAGTCGGGCCTAGGTATTAACCTTCAAAAGAATGAAGCTTAAGAGAGACAATGCGAAATTACACAGGGAAGGCGCAAGCACACACTCAACTATCAGTGACCAACACTCAATAGCTGTCAGATCTGGGAGTTGTAGAGGAGGACCATTGGATCAACATCCGAATAAGTCTCGATCATCGGATCTCAGTAAGGGTAGATCAATGACAGAGAGCCATTGCGGGATCAAAGGGTTGAGTTAACGATCATGCAAGTTTTAGTTCCACAGTCCACATAGGCTGTCGATCGTCACCTACAAATATTTCAACAGTTGGCATCGATCCGACTATCAACGAGCGATTTCTATTGATGAAATTGAGAAAGGGTTTAAACATCGTGCTAGTCAAGACTCCGTAATCCTTCCTAGCCATATATATTCATGATCGATTTAATCGTGACCGTCGAATTATACCATCGATTAGCATGCAAGGATTTGAGCCAAGGTCATAGATCTTGGTCATATGAAGGGAGGACAGAGGCCCTTCCGGCTAGATGACAAGGAAATGGTTTAACTCTTTGGATTAAGCTATGGTCACATAATGGTCATAAGTGGAACAAGGGCATAAGCTAAAGTTTAAAGAACTCCCAAAGTCCTGAAGTCAAGAGTAAATCCTTATCGTCCAACGGTGGTTACACGTGTTTGTAGATCCGAGTATTCAAAAATTCAACCATTCGGAAGGTGGTGGTTGAAGGTTATGAAGGTGTGAACAGTTTTGAATTCTTGGAGTTTCAAAGTTAATTCTAACCATTGTTTTCGATAAATCCAAGACTGTCAGATATGTGGGTTCTACCTTCGCGAATTCGTATGGAACAAGAGTTGCAACAGCTAAAATTGTCGAAGCGTGGAGACTTGGAGTTCTTATAGCCATAGATATGAGTGGGGTGTGGGAACCATCGATCCCTTTGTCATTCATAATTTGGATCTTCAGCAAGGTTAAGAGGTAATTGTTAAGGAATACAAAGACCCTGAAGTTCTGAACTTCCAGAGTAAAGGAGATTCGTAGATCTAGAGAACAAACAAGGATTGTATATCTTCAAGTCTTAATCCTTCAGAGGTTTCAACAGTTCGACACTCTGGAGGAAAGGAGTTGTTGTTTGCAAAAGGTGATGGATTCTTGGAGTTTTGAAATCTGGAGTGGACCACAATCGTCAATATAAGGGGAGTGTAATCTGTCAGATCTCTGAGCCCTTCAGTGGTTCGGTGATCTGGGTGAAATAGACTCAAGATGTGAAGCGGGAAAAACCCCGAAGGTTGAAGTTCCATAGTGGATCTCCACCATAGAAACTCGTGTGAGGAAAATCTGTGCCAACCGTTAGATTAGATTACTAAAATTATGAAGGAAGTTGGGTAGGGTTAACCTACGACTGCGGGTCAACTCAGCTCAAGACCAGATTCAACCGGTTAGCACTTCGGGAGAAAGGGGAGTGTTGATTTTAAGGAACCTCCGGAGCACTGGAGTTCCAGAGCTCTGAATAGTGCCCTTTTTGACTAACACTAGGTTCTTCTCCTGGTCACAAGCATAAATTTGTCTAGGAAAAGGGGGCTAATGCACTACAAGTTAAAAACAAAAATCGAGAGACTTTAACAACCCCTCCCCGGTCCCAAAATTTTTGGTTTTTAAAAATACAAAAATAGATACTTCGGGTTATTATTAAATTAGGTCTATCAACGATTTCAACAGAAGATCCACATATAAATTTGAATTAATTCAATTCACCAGAGAAATTCACGATGTAAATTCAGATCCAAAACCTTAGTTTACCAACGAACTATTCATTGTTAAATTCCTACAATAATATCAACAAAAAGACTCTGATCATTCAAAACTTCAACATATATAAGATACAAGTTTTAAAACATAGACCATACACCACATAAATTAAACTTTTCATTGAGGATCATGCCGCTTAGTTTAGGGTTCTAAAAACATCCATAATTACAATGAAATCTTAAAGTATAAACACTTTAAATATTATCCGTTTTCAACAACTGCAAATCAAATATAAACTCTAAACCATTTCTCATTGACAACAAATGTAACCATGGGAATTCATGCTTTCTAGTGATGCTACACAGACCCTATCAGTCCAACATACTTCTACACTAATGCTACAAATAATTTTGAAATATAAAAATACTAGGACTGGAGAATGTTGCGTACTGAAGATGCCTTCAAGTCTTGTGCTCCTTCCTTTCCTTCACTTGCTAATCGTAGAGACTTCACCGATACCTCCCAACCAACGCTAGGGGTACTCTTATTCCCCTTATCCCTCCGAGACGCAAAGGGGCCAAGCACACAAAAACCAGAACACAATAGCTTCCAGGTTTTCCTCACAAGGAAGAGCTTCCACTCTTTTCACCCGCCTAGAGTCCCAACTCTCACAAGTAAAACACTTTCAATCAAAAATTTGGTAGCATAACAGTGTTTCCCAAAAGTCCAATCCACTTCCCTTCTGTGTCAGTATCTTTATAGAATTATCTCTCACATACATCTATCCCTCATGCATAATTCATTTAAAGGATTATTCACCCACTACAGGAATCACATTCTCCCCAGGTTGCACAAGTAATTTCTCTTTTATTTTTATTTAAAAACCACTTTTCCTCACATTTCCCCATGTGTTCCTAAATCTCCTCTTGTTGTTTCTTAGTTCCCCAATCCCATTAATTAATGGGTGTCTCCTAACCAGGTTTTGGTTAGAGTTGGATTAGGATTCTTCTTAGTTAGGCTAGGGTTGGATGACTCAAATTCTATTCTATGCACAACCCATTCTCTCAAGCTGTTAGTCATTTCTAAATAAAGATTCCTTTTTAAATAATTTCATGCACACATGTGCATTTTGTCAATTCTTTAGGTCCTTACTTACTATTTTCTAACATTTTATTTCCTTCCAAACTTTACTCATGTCACAATTCAATTAGTCCCTTTATTTAATTTTAGACTTCAGCTTGGACTTCCGGTTGGATTTAATAATTAATAATCTATTTTTTAATTAAATATTTTAATCCAACAGGGTCTGATCATTAGAATGTTTTCTATGCCACCTATGTTTATTTACTCAGGTTGCAATTTTGCGACGTGTCCTTCAAGACACATCTTCATGCTCCAAGGGTGCTACTTGCGTTGACTTGCTTTTGAAGTTTGTCCAACCCTTTGGAGTCAAAACTCGATTCGTTCGACCTTGTGAGAGAATGAGGGATTCTAAGGAATAATGATTATGTCTTATTATGCACCCCTTAGACATCCATGTGAGCGACTGTGTCAGTCTACCCTCACGACATCATGGACCAACCAACTAGGTAATCGTTAAACTACAGTTTTGGCCACAACGGGAGTGCTAGTAGGATGTGATAGGGATGTTCACATCCCTCTCCCTCAATATATGGTTTTCTGTGCAAGGCCCCTTTACTCCTTATGTGAGTCAGATTAGAAAGCATCGTCAAGCCTGCATCCACTGACAAAAACAATCTCAAAAATCCATATATATAAATCATACTAAAATCCATCATACATCATATGTGCATAATAATGAAATACTCAAACAATACAATCCACTTCCTGACTCAATCCGGAGTCCAAGGAAGCCCTTTGATGCCACCAACATCCATAACTTGTCATGTGTCCTGCACACTCAAGACGACTTGTCAAAAGCACATGTCAACACATATATATACATCAATAAATTCAAGCATCTATAACACCTCAACATCATCATATATAACCCTAATCTGAATGAAATCATAGTGTTCCATACCCGGATCACTTGCAAGCAAGTGTCCTCAAAGAATAAGTTAATAATAGTATGCTCAGTAGAGCGAGATGTTACATACACCCCCTATTGTTTTAAAATTCTTCCCAAAGTTTGTACAGTATATGTAAAAGAAAGTAAATAAATGTATCTGATATAGATCTATATGTCTAATCTATCAAATAAGTAAGGAAACTGTTGATGCATCTCATATGCTTCCTCCCTGGTAGCTGAGTGTGGACTATAATTGTTCCACTGGACCTTGACCTAATCGACTATTCGATGCTATAACTATCGAATGTGATGGTACAAAATGCGGATTGGCTCTGCCATGAGAGCACCCTCATATGACACCTGCAAGGAACTCATGTCAATAACATGTGAAGTGTCACTGATGTAATGTCTCAAAAAATATACATAAAAAACATCGTGCATACACCTCAAAGAATCAGGCAAGGCTAGTTGATAAGCCACAGGTCCCTTCATTTCCACTACCTCGAAGGGTCCCATGAACCTAGGAGAGAGTTTAACACCCTTTTCAAACTTGATTGAACTCTTTTGCGGTTTTACCTGCAAGAAGACTCTATATCCAAATTCATAACTGCGGTCAATGTGATGTGCATCATCATAACTCTTCTGCCGGTCTTGCACTTCTTTAATCCTCTGTCTGATTGAATGCATCTATTCTTCCATTTCTTGAATCACTTATGGTCCTACTAGTAGCCCATCCTCAATTCAATCCCAACTTAACGACATTCGACACGGTCTCCCATAAATAAACTCAAACGGTGCAATATTAATCGTACTTTGATAGTTGTTATTGTATGCAAATTCTACTAGTGGTAAGAATTCTTCCCAACATTTTTGTTGGTCCATTACATACATACACAACATATCCTCCAAAATCTAGTTTGTCCTTTCTATTTTCCCATCTGTCTTTGGGTTATAAGCATTGCTAAATATTAATCTTGTTCCCAAAGCCTCTTGGAAACTGGTCCAAAACCATCCTATAAACACCGATCCTTGATCAGATATGATTCTTTTTGGCACCCCATGTAATATCACAATCTTGCTGAAAAAAATCTATCTACGTCCGATGCCTGATACGTCGTACGCACTAGAATAAAGTGTGCACTCTTCTTCTGAGTGTCAACTACCACAAAAATCAAATCATGTATTCTTGATGTTAGTGGCAATCCAACAATAAAGTCCATCGAAATGACTTCCCATTTCGATTCAGGAATATCGTGTGGTTGTAACAATCTTGCTGGATGTCTATGTTCAACCTTCACTTACTAACATTCTAGACATCTTGCCACGTAACTAACTATGTCTTCTTTCATTCCCTTCCAAAAGAACAAAGGCTTAAGATCAACCTTCATCTTTGTGACTCTTCGATGAGCCATGTATATTGCTCGATGTGCTTCACTTAAGATCAAACTTCTTAGTTCGTCATTAGGCGGGACATAAATTATTCCGTTAAATCTCAATAATCAATCGTCGTCTAGTGAATAACCTTCATACCTTGGTACCAACATGGTATCTTGTCCAATATTATTCTTAACTTCCTTATACCAGTCATCATCGATTTGTAGAGTTAGAATATTTTCGCAAAGATTCGTCTTAAGAGGTAACACCGAAAACATGCCTGGTCTCCTACTCAATGCATATTCCACTCGATTCATAGTTTCTTTAATGTAAGTAATTTCAAAATCGTATTCGCTAATAAATTCTGACCAATGCCTTTGTCGTGCGTTCAGGTCACTCTGTGTAAAAATATGCTGCAGTCCACAATGATCTGTCTTTAATTTAAATTTTTTTCCAATCAAATAATGTCTCCATACTCTCAAGGCATAAACAATAGATAATAACTCCAAGTCATGTGTTGCGTAGTTCTCTTCATGCTTTCTCAATTTTCGTGAAATGTAAGAAATCACTCGACCATATTGCATCAAAACTCCTTCTAACCCTTCCTTAGATGCATCCGTGCATACCAAGAACTCCTTTTCCATGTTGGGGAATTTTAGTATCGGTGCTGTCGTCAACAACTCTTTGACCCTTTGAAATGCTTCCGTGCATTTCTCAGTCCACAAGAACTTCTTTTTCTTCTTCTGCAATTCCTTGATCGGTTTTGCTATCTTCAAAAATCCTTCGAAAAATCGTCGATAATATCCTGATAAACCCATAAAAATGCATACTTCGTGTACGTTTTTCATTGCTGGACATTCCATAATAGCCTCCACTTTCGCTAGATCCAAAGGGATACCTTCACCATATATGATATGTCCCAAGTAGTGAATTTTAGATTGGTAAAGAGAGCATTTTTAGAGCTTCCCGTACAATTTATTTTCTCTTCGGCACTGCAGGACCAACCTCAAGTGTTCATCATGCTCTTCCTTCGTCTGAGAATAAATTAGTATGTCATCAATAAAAACTTGAACAAACTTGTCCAAGTATTCATGGAACACCCCATTCATCAAAATCATGAATACCCCCAGGGCGTTTGTCCATCCGAATAATAAAAATGTAAACTCATAGTGTCCAAATATCATCTTAAAAGCAGTCTTAGGGATATGTTCTTCTTTATTCCGCAATTGGTGATATCCCGATCTCAAATCAATTTTCAAAAATGTCGTCTCCCCTTTCATCTGATCAAACAAATCATCTATTCTTGGCAATTGTTACTGGTTCTTGATCGTTTCTTTATTCAATTGACGATAGTGAATACAAAGTCTCCATGATCCATCCTTCTTCCTCATGAAAATAACTGGTGCACCCCAAGGTGACACACTTGGATGAATAAGTCTCAAATCCAACAATTCCTTCAATTTCATTTTCAACTCCTGCAATTCAAGTGTTGACATCCGGTAAGGAGCTCTTGCAATAGGTTTAGTTCTTGGTTTCAAGTCTATTGTAAACTCCAACTCTCTTTCGGGCGGTAAACTGGGTAACTCTTCTAGAAACACGTCTACAAACTCTTGCACTATAGGAAGGTTTTCTAGTCCTTCCGCCTCTCCTTTTTCATTCAACACTAATATTGCATATAGTCTGCATCCCTTGCACATACTCTTCTGCAATTGTAGGGAATAAATGAACCTCAAGGACAGTCCCTGGTTTCTACTCACAATCACTCTACTTTGTCCCAAATCATCCGTCAACCTTAACTGTTTCGTTTTATAGTTAAGTATCGCATCATGCAATTCCAACCAATCCATACCAGTCACTATGTCATAATATCCTATTATCGTGACATAAATATCTACCTTTGTTACAAAGTCTCCAAATTTAAGGCTACATCATGTAACCTTTCCTCCAACCTTATGTCTGGTATCCGATGCCATTTCTACGTACTTAAACTCATCCTACTCAACTTCCTTTACCTTAATTATCTTTAGTGCTACACTAGAGATAAAGCTCTCTATAGCACCTGGATCTATCAATACACTATAGTTTTGGTCTGCAATCATACTTGACATCTCTAACATAGTGGAATGATGCTCAACCTGGCGGTTGTTCACCGTTGTATGTATCCTATGGGCCCTACCCAAATCTCCAACTATAGTGGGTCCTGATGATCTGGTCGCTCTAGACTTCTCAATCGAATAGTCTCGCTAGTAATGTGGCTCACCACATGTCCAACATCCAGTCTTCGGTCTAGTGATCCTGATCCCCGAAGTAGAAGTTGTTGGTATAACAACCTATGATCCTGGTATGTTCTACTGAACAGGCCTAAACTGTTGCTACAGTCGATGCTGATTTTGTGGACCTCTGTAAGGAGTCCTCTGCTAAGGATTCTATCATCGTGGTGTCGTAAAGGCCGGTCCTCTAGGAGTAACTCAATTACTTGCAGTATGTCTAGATGGTTCCTGATACTGCTACGCTCCTGATGACGTCTTTCCAGCATGTCTCGAAGGATTCCTTCCCTGAACTCTACCGTTTATCTCTTCCTTAGCTATGAGGTCCTTATTAATTGCATCATGCAAGGTCTAAGGCATTAATATCCTCACCTTCACATGAATGTTGAAGTTAAGGTCAAACACAAACTTGTTGACCTTTAACTTCTGTGTGTTCAGATGTGGAGCATACCTAAGTAGCTCCATGAATATGGCCTCATACTCTGGCACCATATGAATATTCTATCGTAAGCCGTTGAACTCATTATGTTGGTGCTCAATGAATTCCTCGTACAAGTACCTTTCCCATAATCGTTACTCAAAAAGTTCCCATGACACATCTTCGACGACCATGTTTAGTTTAGGTAGGAGCATCTTCCACCATAGAAGAGCACTCCCCTTCAACTGAAATACTGCCATGCAGAATTACATGTTGGAGGTGTAATCATGAAGTGAGAATCACATCACCATGTTCTCCAACCATTCCTAGGCGGCTAAGCCATCTGGGGCACCCCAAAACTTGGGAAATTTCACCTTCTCAAGTTCTCGGTGTATGCTACTACTACCAGCTGGGGCGTGTTATGAACCCTCATTGGGTACAGATGCTCTGCCCTCATCTCTATCCAGACAGTTGATCAATGCCTCTGACATTCTTTGGAAGGATCTCATCATACTTACTACATCTTCCACAACAATCTGCTCTTGCCCAACATTTTTCTCACCTTTTTACGAGTTATACCTTTCGGTCGTGGATGCTATCGAAGGTGTCTCACCCCTTCCTCCAACACCACGTCGTCTACTTCCCCTGCGTCCTCTAACCATGATTACCTGCATGATAAATTTTATATTTTTATTAGTGATCTAATTCAATCATTTCGTTTAACATAATGAATGGTGTAACAGTCCAATGTCGCAGGGTTGAACCGGCTCTGATTCCATATGTAAAAAACCCTCTTTTACGTCATAACCAATTGAAAACAATAAGAGATTTTTTTTTCCCTTTTGAAACATTAATACATTAAGAAAACATCACTAAAACAAGTTAAACATGAAATAAACATACTTCAGTCATACGCGGTCTAATTCATTCATCTCAGTGCACGCCTAGATATGGATGCAATGTCAATGTATTAACGATATTCCATATCCCATAATTATAATATACAATGAGATTAAAACATCACGATCCTTCAAGATCAACCACAACTAGTTTCATGACACAACATCATTCTTCTAATAGAATAAATCATCATACAAGGCAATCAAGAATATCTACCCATCCAATCTACCTGCAAGGTTAGGACCTCCAAGACACATAATCAACTCTCAAGTCTAGGATTCATTTGATTGATTTTGACCACTTAAGGTCTCAGGACTAGCGACTGTTCTGAGGAACAAGGAAGTATCTAATTCCCATATTTTCGGTCCAAACCAAACATCAATTAAGTTACCAACATACTTAGCTATATTTTCTTCAACACAGAAAAATCTAGTCACATGATCACCATTTCATAATGCCCAATGCGTATTATTACAATAATTCATCATCTTATTCAATTAAGGGATAGGAAGAAATTTTAGTAAAATCAACGCAATAAACTTAAATAGTGAAACAAAGTCCCTTAAATAGACAATTTATCATTTATGAAAGTGTCAATATTACTCATGTCTACCTGGAATAAGTGTGACCACCCTACAACATACAACCAAGTAGTGAGATATATGATCTATATCACAAGTTAAAAGAGGTAAAGAACAACAAAGAAATCTCTCAGCACGAGGTAGAACCCATAAGCCTACTTTGTACCTTGGTGAACCAACAGATACTGAGAAGAAGGAAAACCTGTAACCGAAAGGAAATCTATTCTAATATTGAGTTAATAAGTTTAAGTAAGGAACCTGAAGTTCCTCTTCTAGGTGTCACAGTGCAACACAACTAGATCCAACTCTAGAAGTGCGTAGGAAGGCTCCTTGAGAGCCCAAATTCTAGAAGAATAACACCTAATATGCATTGATACCCTCTCAAGTTGGGCCTAGGTCTTAACCTTCGAAAGAATGAAGCTCAAGAGAGACAATGAAAAATTACACAGGGTAGGTGCAAGCACACACTCAACCATCAGTGACCAACGCTCAATAGCCTTTGGATTTGGGAGTTGTAGAGGAGGACCTTTAGATCAACATCCGAATAAGTCCCGACTGTCAGATCTCAGTAAGGTTAGATCAACGACGGGGAGACATTGCATGATCAAACGGTTGAGTTAACAATCGCGCAAGTTTCGGTTCTGTAATCCACATAGGTCGTCGATCATCACCTACAAATAGTTCAATGGTTGGCATCGATCCCACTATCAATGAGCGGTTTCTATTGCAGAAATCGGGAAAGGGTTTAAACATCGTGCTAGTCGAGACTCCGCAATCGTTCCTAGCCATCTATCTTCATGATTGATTTAATCATGACC
Organism: Picea sitchensis; assembly: GCA_010110895.2. Lineage (NCBI taxonomy): Eukaryota > Viridiplantae > Streptophyta > Pinopsida > Pinales > Pinaceae > Picea > Picea sitchensis. Next base: position 4,485 of record SNQJ01S0111838.1, on the reverse strand, counting down.
GTCTAATTCAACCATCGATTAACATGCAAGGATTTGATTCGAGGTCATATCTCTCGGTCATACGAAGGGAGGATAGAGGCCCTTCGGGTTAGATGAAAAGGACATGGTTTAACGCTCTGGGTTAATCTATGGTTACAGAATGGTCACAAGTGGAAAAAGGCCATAAATAAAGGTTAAGGAACTTCAAGAGTACCGAAGTCCAGAGTAAATCCTTGTCATCCAATGATGGGTACACGTGTCTGTATATTCGAGTATTTGGAAATTCGGCCATTAGTGAGGTGGTGGTTGAAGTTTATGAAGGTGTGAAAGGTTGTGAACTCTCAGATTTCTCAAGTTAATCCTTACCGTTGTTTTCAGTAAATCCAGGATTGTCATATCTTTGGGTTTGGCCTTCATGAATTCAGATGGAATGAGAGTTGCAACAACTAAAAATCCTGAACCCCGAAGCCCCAGAGTTCTTATGGCCATAGATATGAGCGGGGTGTGGGAACTGTCAATCCCTTAGTCATTCAAAATTCAACTCTTCAGAAAGGTTAAGAGGTAGTTGTTAAGGAATACAAAGACCCCGAAGTTTCGAACTTTCGGAGTAAAGGAGATCCGTAGATATAGCAAACAAACAAGGACCGTATATCTTCAAGTCTTAGTCCTTCGGAGGTTTCAAAAGTTTGACACTCTGAAGGAAAGGATTTGTTGTTTGCAAAAGGTGTTGAACTCCCAGATTTCCAAACTCTGGAGTGGACAACAACCATCGATCTAAGGGGATTGTAAGCCGTCAGATATCCAAGCCCTTCGATGGTTCGACGATCCGGGTGAAACAAACTCAAGATGTGAAGCGAGAAAAACAGCGAAGGTCAAATTTCCGTAGTGGATCTCCACCATAGAAACTCGTGTGAGGAAAATATGCACCAACCGTTATATTAGATTACTAAAATTACGAAGGAAGTTGGGTAGGTTTAACCTACGACTGCTGGTCAACTTAGCTCAAGACCAGATTCTACAAGTTAGCACTTTGGGAGAAAGGGGAGTGTTGAGTTTAAAGAACCTGCGGCGCGCCGGAGTTTCGAAGATTTGAATAATTCCCTTTTTGAATAACACTAGGTTCTTCTCCTGGTCACAAACATAACTTTGTTTAGAAAAAAGGGGCCAACACAGTACAAGTTAAAAAAAAAATCCAGAGACTTTAACAACCCCTCCCCAGTCCTGAAATTTTTGGTTTTTAAAAATACAAAACACATATAATCCATGTTATTAGTAAAGTAGGTTTATCAACAATTTTGACAGAAGATCCACATGTAAATTCGAATTAATTCAATTCACTAGAGAAATTCATGACATAAATTCAGATCCAAATCCTTAGTTTACGAACGAACTATTCACTGTCAAATTTCTACAATAATCTCAACAAAAAGACTCTGATCATTCAAAACTTCAACATATATAAGATACAAGTTTTTAATCATAGAACATACACCACATAAATTAAACTTTTCAATGAGGATCATGTCGCTTAGTTTAGGGTTCAAAAAACATCCAGAATTACAACGAAAGCTTAAAGTATAAACACTGTAAATATTATTTGTTTGCAACAACTGTAAATCAAATATAAATTCTAAACCATTTCTCATTGACAACAAATGTAACCATGGGAATTTAGTCTTTCCAGTGATGCTACAGAGACCCTATCAATCCAACATACTTCTACACTAATGCTACAAATAATTTTGAAATATAAAAATACCAGAACCGAAGAATGCTGCATACTGAAGATGCCTTCAAGTCTTGCACTCCTTCCTTTCCTTTGCTTTCTAATCACAGAGACTTCACTGATACCTCCCAACCAATTCTAGGGGTACTTTTCTTCCCCCTTATCCCCCTGAGGCGTAAAGGGACCAAGCACACAAAAACCATAACACAATAGCTTCCAGTCTTGCCTCGCAAGGAAGAGCTTCCACTCTTTTCACCCTCCTCGAGTCCCAAATCTCACAAGTAAAACACAGTCAATAAAAAATTCGGCAGCATAACAATGTTTCCCAAAAGTTCCATCCGCTTCCCTTCCACGTCAATATATTTATAGAATTCTCTCTCATGGACATCTTTCCCTCATGCATAATTCATTAAATTTTTATAATTCATTTAAAGGATTATTCACCTACTGCAGGTGTCACATTCTCCCAAGTTTCACAAGTAATTTCTCTTTTATTTTTATTTAAAAGCCACTTTTCCTCACATTTCCCCATGTGTTCCTAAATATCCTCTTGTTGTCTCTTAGTTCCCCAATCCCCTTAATTAATAGGTGTCTCCTAACCAGGTTTTAGTTAGAGTTGGATTAGGAGTCTTCTTAGTTAGGCCGGGGTTGGTTGACTCAAATTCTATTCTATGCACAACCCATTCTCTCAAGTTGCTAGTCATTTCTAAATAAAGATTCCTTTTTAAATAATTTCATGCACACATGTGCATTTTGTCAATTCTTTAGGTCCTTACTTACTATTTCCTAACATTTGATTTCCTTCCAAACTTTACTCATGTCACAATTCAATTAGTCCCTTTATTTAATTTTAGACTTCGGCTTGGACTTCTGGTTGGCTTTAATAATTAATAATATATTGTTTAATTAAATATTTTAATCCAATGGGGTATAATCATTCCAATGTTTTATAGGCCACCTATGTTTATTTACTCAGGTTTCAATTGTGCGATGTGCCCTTCAGGACACATCTTCATGCTCCAAGGGTGCCACTTGAGTTGACTTGTTTTGGAAGTTTGTCCAACCCATTGGAGTCAAAAATCCATTTGGTAGACCTTGTGAGAGACTAAGGGCTTCTAAGGAATAAGGATTCCGCCTTATTGCACACCCCTTAGAATTATATGTAAGCAATTGTCTCAGTCTTTCATCACGACATCGTGGACCACCTAACTAGGTAATCATTAACCTACAGTTTTGGCCACGATGGGAGTGCTAGTAGGCTGTGACAAGGATGATGCCACCACTCTCCCTCAATATATGGATTTCTTTGAAAGGCCCCTTTACTCCTTATGTGAGTTGGATTAGTAAGCATCGTCAAGCTTGCATCCACTGACAAAAACAATGTCAAAAATCCATATATATAAATCATACTAAAATCCATCATACATCATATGTGCATAATAATTAAATACTCAAACAATACAATCCACTCCCTCACTGAATTCAGAGTCCAAGGAAGCCCTTTGATGTCACCAACATCCATAACCTATCATGTGTCCTACACACTCAAGATGACTTTTCAAAAGAACATGTCAACACACACACATATATATATATATATATCAATAAAATCAAGCAGCTATAACACCTCAACATGATCATATATAACCCATAATATGAATGAAATCACAATGTTCCATACCTGGATCAATTGCAACCAAGTGTCCTCAAATAATAAGTCAATAATAGTATGCTCAATAGAGTGGGATGTTATAGAGATGATGTATCGAGGCCCTCAGGTTGTATACATGGAGCACTGAGAGAAAAATGGATGACAACATCCACTTGCATAGACATAGGCCCATTTTACCACCAAACATCTTAGACTCATCACAATGGTATCTTCCACACTAGCTTGCTTCTGGAATACATTGGGTCTTGCTCCACGAGGTACAAGCTAGGTATTATGGTGGGTGTCATTTCAATATTTGAGGAATTTGAGTGTTTTCATTTAAATCTTCTTTTGATTATGTAACATCGTCTTGGAAGTTATGCTCTTTGCCTTGCTTCACCTTGGTGGTTGACATTGTGCCATATTAAGTGGTCATCCTTAGGGATGTGTTTTCTACTGGGAGGTGTCCTTGATGAGACATTGTGACATCCTGATCATACTTTCCACTTTCCACACTTCATGCCCTCACCTCCTTATCTTTTGGGATTTTTAGGTGTACTGACCCAAGAAGGGATTGTCCCTCATTTTATGGGAAGAAGGGGATGAAGGACAAGAGGGAATGTAGCTAGAAAAAGATAAAATCCAAATCATAACCTTCCAGATGCTCACCAAAAGAGGTCTTGAGAACAATGAAATGTCTAGATCCTAAAAATTCAAAGACCTGCAAAAGCGAATGCATATATATAAATGTCCCACTTGTTGAGGGATCTACACAAGTGTGTTACATGCTATACTTTACCCCCATGGCACTTTGTGTACCTCTCCCTTCAAGTGACAGTGTGGTACTTACCCCCCAAACTATGTGTTACCCCATAGACAATACATAGTTTTTTTGGACCTTAATTATGGCATTAAATGGGCTTGGAGAAAGGATGCATTGAAAACGAAGGTGCAACACACCCTCTACAAAGGCACCCATAAATGAGACACTACGATCCCTTGTATGTCATGAACCCCATGCCAAAAAGTATTACCCCCATCCAATTCATCTTCTCCATATGGCTTAGAGGTGGGTTCACCTGGGAAACACTCCTTGACTTAGGGAATGATTCACCCAATAGGTCACTTT
>SNQJ01S0111837.1:29980-41349 GCA_010110895.2 Picea sitchensis | reverse complement strand
TGTCATCTAACCTACCTTCTAGTGCATTATAAGATGATAGAGAAGAAGAATTTATAAATATGGAATTATGACATGCTGAGGGGTGAAACATTTGATCATTAAATTTACCTCGACCCTCCTTCTAGCATTATTTGTTGATAGGTGTTTATGACACACCGTCAACTCAAAGGGAATAGTCTCGTTTGAGGTTGTCTAAATAAACAAAGCCATTTGGAATAACTACCCCTTTTATAGCGGGAAAACCCCCCTACGGACTACACTAGGGTTCAACATGTAGTCAAATCTAACCATCTAAAAGTCTCCTACTCTTTAGACTACCCCAAATACACCCCACATTCATACAAGAAATACAAAGTAAAAATATATGGTAACTCTACCTTAAACTCTGCGTCCGTTGTTGATCCTTTCACGTTCGATTTATCCTTGACTACAAGTCTCCTCCCAAGGCTGACCTGCATTCACAAAATGACAAACAAGAAACTATGAAAATGTATCTCATATATAAATTAGTAAGTTAGATGTCAATATAAAACATAAATCAAACATAACGATTGAACACATCATATTGCAGGACATAAAAAGTATTCCTTTTATTGATATCACAAAGTTTACTTACAATGAGATCGACAACTACTCCTCGAACCTGGTCCGGGATCCTCTTCACCAAGCCCCAAATTTGATTCCATGTATATTTCTCCTCTCACACTTATCTCTAGAGACATGACATAGGCTTATAATGGAGGAAAAAGGAAAGAATGGACAATTCTGGCACAAAACTCACAAGGTGGATGCAAATTCTTGGGGCAAGGACGATATGTGAAACAAGTAGAGTTTCATTGTTCTTATGCTTATATTAGGAATGAGACCCCAAAACCTCCTTTTATATGACAAAAGGACAATTATTCAGTTGGGTGATGGGTTATAGGCAATGTGACAGTTAGAAAACTACCCAATAGCCTATAATCTAAATGAATTCCTTGCAACTTTTTAATTTTTGCAACATTTGTGGATATACGCAGGCTGTATTGGTGCAATTAGCATATGTACATGAGATTTAGTGGTGCAGAAAGCATGTGTAGGTGGGAAATAGTGGTGCAGGGCACGCACATCTTCAAAAATGTGGTTGTTAAGAAGAGTTTCTCAGTGATGGCTTGGAAAAAATAGTAAGTAATAGGGTCAAATGCTAGGTATGCATGTATGCTGAAATTTAGGGTTATAATAGATGCCCCCTAATGTGTGAGTTTAGAAGAGAATATGATGGAAAAAATATGTTACAAATCTTCACCAACGTATGAAGCAAGTGAGCTCAGGACCAGGGTTCGGGAGGTACCATCTGCAAGAATAATAATTGTCTCACAGAGGAGGGCATACCCATGCTTGGGATGAAATAAATAATGGATGCCAATCAAATACACTGCAAATACATGTCATATAACTATATAAATTGTAGCCGCGAGCAATACACAATGGATCTACATCTCAAAATCAAAGATATACATGTATAGTATCCAACTTCAAGAAGCCAAATGACGTCGGATGACTGGAGATGAGGCCTTTAGAGCTCAAGCAAGAACTTAAATATCTTCAAAACTCCGGTATGAGTGTAATTTAAGTGTACACATTCACTATCCAGAGGTCTTCGATGGCTCGTCGGGGAATAGACAAGAGGATCTCGATAATTAGGTAGATAACTTCATTGATTTCGAAGAAAGACTTGATTGGACTTATGGGGATGGTCGGTCATGAGGGAAAGAAACAAAATGAAGAAAGGAAGAATAAGGTTGGGTAAAACTTCCCTTGGGCAATAGCATGACTGATGATCAGACTCAGACAACATGACATTGACACAAGTTCACGATGGAAGAGGCAACGCAGACTCTCCATGTGTTTGGAAGAATAACAAAATGGAGGAGGACACAACTCTATGTAGCGAGAACAACTTCCTAAGGTCATATTAAATATAAATTCTTGACTACAAACAAAAGGATGTGATTTTTCCAAGGGTGACTTGTTGTGTTTGCATAAAAAGAAAACACTTTTCTCGTCCTCTTTTTGGGGTATATTTGATTTTTTTGTCTTTTTCAATATTTTGAAGAGCTTGAAAAATTATAAAAGAATGTTACGTTACAAAGGAGGAATGAGTGTTGCAAAGCATACTAGTTCCAAGTGCAAGGAACGCACTAATGCTCATATCAAGGAGAAATGTGCAGGGAAAGGACACTCAAGAAAATTCCTCCATGGGTAAAGGTGTCAAGTCGTAGAGGCAAAGTGCTACATTAAGAGCAACATGGAGCAGACATTAGACCAAAAATGTAGATATGCAACTATGATTAGCAAGACATGATGAAATCCTCATCAATGTATTTTTCACGAGCCGAGAGAAGGTAAGCTCGATGGTTTTTCATTTTTAGAGAGTCTGAAAAACATAAAAGAAGTCTCCCTTGGGGTACCTTTTTTGAAGGTAGTCTAGTCGATTCGAAAAAGGGATAAACTAGCCCTGAAAAGACGTCTATTCAAAACCATTTTAACGAGTGTGACACAGACAAGATCACTAAGCAATATTTTCAATTTTAAGGAGTTTGAAAAGAGCTTAACTATGGACTCCCAGCCTTTTTTCTAGATTTAGTCTCCTTAGTCTGAAAAATTATAAAATATACTTTGGATAACTCTACCGGAGAGATGAATTTTCCGAGGTGTACCATTTTTCTCCTTAATGTATAGGCCAAAAAAAGGGGTAAACTCTTGCAAGTATATGTTTTTCTGAACCAATTAACGAGTGTGAAAGAATAAGGTCACTCGACTATCTTTTCAATTTTAAGGAGTCTGAAAATAGATTAACTATGGAATCCATAGGGGATGTTCTTCTGGACCATTTTAACGAGTGTGAAGGAACAAGGTCACTCAAAAATCTTTTCAATTTTAGGGAGTCTAAAAAGAGCTTAACTATGGACTCCGTGGGGGTTCCTTTTTCGTAAATTTAGTCCCTTAGACTCGAAAAGGGTTAAACTTATACCTGAGAATACTCTTCTAGCGAACCAAAGTTTCTAGAGCATACCTTTGTTTGTAAAATTGACCATTCGAACCAAAAAAGGGGTAAAATACCGTCGAAAAGACGTTCCTTCAAATTTTAGTTTGGTGAGCATGAAGGACAACAAGATAGCTCAACAATCTCTTCATGTTTAAAGAGTTTGAAAATGGATTAAAAGAAGACTCATTTTCTGGGAGTCCCGAGGGTGAGGTAAAGAGTGATAATATATCAGATGTATGAGGCTCAATCTTGTAATCAAGACAAGACTAACAAGGAATCCTGAGCCTAAAGTCATTAATGACATCATGGACACCAAAAATGCAACCATGATCTACCTAGGGCATCCATGTAGAGGTAGGCTCTACCACCGACCTACGACACTTATAAAGAAGAAATGATGGTTTTGTGTCGCAATTCGATGGGTTCGATCCTATGGAAAAGTGGAAAAGACAACGAGATGCAAAAAGTGGAGGTGCAATCCTAACTTAAATGAAAAAAGTTGGAAAAATGACTTTTACCAAAGAATTGTTAAAAGTGACCCATATCCCAAAACGTTTTCCAAACCAAAAGTAAAGTGCATCATAACATCCAATGAGAAACTCAAGAATGATGTTGAATGATTTTCAAGCCAGAAAAAATGACAAAAAGGGTCCAAAAAATGACAAAAAGGGTCAAAACAGTCTATAAATAGAAGTTGGCAGCTCATTATCACCATTATGAATTGAGAAGTGACCAAAAACCCCAAAACACCCCTTTTCTAAAAGATTTTATTTCGGGAGCTTCAGAGGACAAAACAAGCTTCCGCTCAGACAAAGTAAGTACAAACTAGCTCTTCCTACATTTCCATACTTCTTTCTTGCATTAATTTTAATTTTTTGGGGGGAACACACTCTTAAAAAGTGGTGGCGTTGCGTGTACGGGGATTGTCCAAGGGCAGACTGTGTATGCATGTGGGAAGAAAATACTATGCCTGCATGAATACGTGATTGTGCTCACTACAACCTGTGTACACCCTAAAAAAGGTAAAGAAAAAGTAAAATACAAGATCTTACTCCCCTTTGAACTTGTTATTGACATGATGTATGTCCACTGGAGAGAGATGGAGGACAAAGACATTGATATTTTGGTCGAAGAAGACCTTGTTGTTGTCACGGCATTAAAACAATGTGGGTTGTAGAAATTCTTCCAGTGTCAACTCATGAGGGTAAAACCTAGGTTGTTGAATGCCTTGGTGGATTACTGGCACCCTGACGCTGAGGATTTTATTCTTGAGGGGTAGTCATTGACTCCAACGACTAAGAATATCTATTTTCTAAGTTTCCTCTTGAGGACAGGGGAACCAGTCAACCTTCATTCTTTTCCTCTTGGGCCTCACAACACTGTCAAGTTGACCGAGAAACACAGTGAGGATGGCACAGATAAAGTGGGTTCTCAGGTGTCGATCCACAAAATTACCAACATATCACAAAAAGTGATAGTTTTACTTATTGGGAAAATCACTAGATCCATGACCTTACATCAGGGTTCCCAAGCGCACATGCATTGTGTATTATAGTTCTTAAATGCACGAGTGTTCGACTGGAGCACAACCATGCTAGAGTGCATGAAGAGACATTGCATAAAGTGTTGTTGGTGAAACAACAATAACTTCAGGTTCAGCCCTATATTATTCTTTTTTTTCTTCGAGAGAGTACCCAGTCCTAGTTCATGAGAGACAGTACAGGGGCACGTGGCCTCCTTCCCAACAGTGTGCAGGTGGGTGGCATTATTTCCGCGACAGGAGGGAAGGAGGACCATTGATGCCTTTGACGATACTTTCTTTGACTTGTGGTATTGGCATATTCTGTATATATAACACCACCCATATGCTGGGATAAACTTCTCCAGGGATCCTGATATGCCTCCTCCTAGAGCAGAGCAAGGAGAGATTGGTACAATTTATTAAAAAAAAAATTCCTATTATATATATATTTTTTATGTGTACCAGACTATTTGAAAACTATGTATATGTTATGTACATATGTGGGACCAATGCATCCAATAGATTTTGCAAGGGGCAGGCGACATCCTTGACTAGAGGCAGCACCAACAACGACCACCAGACCAGAAGCAACTGTAGGGGGACCTCCATCCGGAGAGGTTGAGAGAGTGTTGAGACGGGTGGAGAGAAACCTCACCTCGGTCACTCATACAGTTCCCATGGTCGAGATTGAGGATCTTTCACCATCTATGCATCCTCATGTAGTTGGGGTGCCACGGACCTGGGTCCATATTTTTTGGTGTTTGGAAAACGTCGTTGTTCACTATGGCATGGCCAACAGGCCTCGTGCTGACCTTAGGGTGGACCACTTACGTGACGAGGGAACTTTTTGTATATTTTTTATAGCATAAGCCCCACGATGTATACCAAACATATTATTTTTTGAGGCACTTGTTCCCACCTATGTACTCTGATACTTTTGATATACATATGTGTATTTACATATTTTATGTCTTATGGATCACATTTTTACAATGTATGTACATGTGTATGTGTGTGCCTCCTTTTATGTGTGTGAAATATGCCAATCTATTACCTGATTAGCTAGAGTATTTGTGATTTGATTTAGTCTCCTAGGAACATGGATATACGTAATGTAATCAAAGCATCATTCTAAGACACGTACTCTATGGAATCATCGATGTAGAGTAGGATCATAAACATGGTAAAACCTATTTAATTGGGACATAACCAGCTGCGAATCTAAGTAGACCCAGAGGTGAAATACATCACGCGACAAAGCATCACGAAGCAACTCTATCACTATGTTGTACTCAGTGATATTGTTTGTGGAGTCACCTAGAAAAATATCTCTAGAAGATAACAACTGGCCTTGAGGTGTGAAGATCACCCAAGCTACAAAAGCAAGACTCCAAGTGTGCTGGCTAGTATCGTCCGTGAACCCAACAAACACCTTTGATTCACTTGACATTTTCCACATTTAAAAACATGACATAAAAAATGGCATGCCCATAAAAGAAAAAGATAAAACAACTAACTATATAAGAACTATACATATGTACAAGAAGTCACCCAAGGTGACCCACCTACAAGTAATACTTCTTGAGGTAGATCCCATTTCTAGGCTCTGCCAAATATTTCTCTTCTAAGTCAATGAGACGATAAACACCCTTCTCTAGTACCTCGTTCACAATGAAAGGTCTGAAACACATAGGTTTGAACTTGCATTCCCCCAGGGGATCCTTATATTGGTCATAGACCAGGACAAGGTCACCTTCGGAGAAAATCCGAGGACGAAAGGAATGATCATACTCACACTTGACATTTTTTCTTGTGAGCCTCATTATCCAAGGCTTCATCACATTTCTCCTCATCAAGTTGCTCAAGATATAATAAGCATTTATGAAGCGGTGAAATGTCTGGCAATAACTCTACTGCCAACTTTAGAGATGGGATCTGGCACTCTATTGGCAAGACTTCTTCCATCCCGTAGACGATTTGAAAAGGTGAGATACCAATTGCATTCTTCATAGACGTTCAGTTGGCCTGCAATGCCGACTACAACATGAAATGCCAATTTGACTTAGCTGAATTGATCGTTCATTGTAGAATGTTCTTGAAAGACTTATCCACATCTTCCACCTAACCATTCGTTTGTGTGTAGTAATGTGATGAGTGCTCTTGACTCAACCCAAGATTTTACGTTAACGCAGACATCATTTTTTTTTGAATGTGACTGCCATGGTCAATGACAATCTCCTTCGAGATGCCGAACCTTGCTACAATCTGGTTAAAAATATAGAGAGTCGGTGTTTCTCCATCATATTTGAATGTTGGCATAGCCTCGACTCACTTTGTGAGGTAGTCTACTGCTACAATGATATAACGATTCCGCCTGGCTGAAGCTAGGTGGTATGTAGTGTAATCAATCCACCACTTGGTGAAAGGACCAACTGTAATGATGGGAAACATGGGATCGGGGTGTGCCCTCATCTTCTGAGAGAATATCTGACACAGGTGGTACTTCTTGACCGATTCAACACAATCTTTGATCAACATTGGCCAAAAATAATGTTCTCATAGAATCTTTTGGGTTATTGCTAGCCCAAAAAAATGACCACCACATGATCCAGTGTGGCATTCGTTAAGCACAAATTTTGCTTCTTCATGAGTGAGACATCGACGGAGGATGAAATCTACACCCCAACGATACAAAGTGTCATCAAGAATGAGATATTTTTTCACCTGAAGGCGTATACGTCGACACTCATTGCGATAAGCAGAGGTGGGGAACTTCAAAGTCTGGAGATAGATTAGTATATATCCATACTAGGGGTCCGAATATTAAATCATAAAAAGATCTCCTTTAATCGGTGATTCTTCAGGTGTAACATCACTTGATTTGACTAGAAGTTCCACAAATACCAGTGACTTTTTAGATTTATCAGAAACAAAATCCAAGTCAAATTCTTGGAGGATAACTATCCATCTATTGATCTTTCCATTGTTTACACGTTGTGTCAACACGTATTGAAACATATTCACAACAAAAATGATGGTTGTATTACGAAGAAAAATATAATGACGGAACCGGTGGACAGCATGCACTCCTACCAATGCTAGCTTCTCAAAGTGGGAGTAGTTGAGTTCTGGTCCAACTAGGCTTGGACTCAGGTAATAAATCACATTCTCTTCAAGAATATCATCCTCTTGAACCAACACCATACCGATGGTCGACTCTGTTGCGTCCAAATACAATAAGAAATATTTATTATAATTGGGAGGCCGGAGTAGAGGGGAAGACGTGAGGGCGCATTTCAATGCTTTGAAAGAGAACTGACCGGCTTCATCCCAATGGAAAGGGACTCCCTTATTCAGTAGATGCATAAACCCTTCAGTGATATTGCCATAGTTTGCGATAAAACGATGAAGAAAATTCACTTTACCCTGTAAGCTTTGAAGTTGAGGGACTGTGCACAGGGGAGGAAACTAAACTTTCTATTGAACCTTCATAGGATCGACCATGATCCCTTTTATTGAAAATATGAAACCTAGCAGAGAACCCGACGTCATGAATAAACTACACTTTCTTGGATTCAAGCGAATATGATAGTAGCAACATCGATCAAAGATAAGTCAGAGGTGCATGGGATGATCAACTCTCTTACGATATCGTGACACTAATTCATCAAGATACGCCTCAACTATATGTCTTAGATCATGGAAAGAAAAAGACATGGCCCGCTGAAAATTGTCTCCAACATTCTTCAGGCCAAAAGGAATCTTTCGATAATCAAATGTACCCCATGGAAAAATAAAATCTATTTTATGTTGGTCTTCGGGCTTAATCTGTATCTGATTGTATCCCGAAAAACAATCCATGAATGGAAAGACCTCATAGCCTGCGCACTCATTGATAATCTAGTCGATGAATGGGGTGGGGAAATTATCATTTGGACATGCCTTGTTCAAATCATAGAATTCCATATATTCTTGAATCATTCCCTGCTTTTTGTTGACTAGAACAGGATTTGACACCCATTGAGATAACTGAACGGGGTAGATGAAACCGCCTTTGAGAAATTTCTCTACTTCAGCCTTAATAGTTGTCGATTTTTTAGGATTGATGAAACGAAGATTCTGTCAGACCAGCTTGGCATCAAGATAATTCGGTATTTCATGTTCAAATATTCTTGGATCAATGACTGGAATTTCCTCGTAAGACCAGGCAAAAACGTTGTGAAATTATTTAAATAAATCTGTGTAGATTTTAATCTCCTTGGGGGAGCAGTCTGCTCTGACGAAGACATTCTCCATGATGCTAGGGGTTCTGGAGATGTCAATAGGTATCATTTCAGTGATGATTTCCATATTACCCTTGGCATAAAATTTGTGTGTAGCCAGAGGATTAATAGAAAAAGACCTATCTCCAGTCATATTCAATACAAATTCTCTTTCCTCTATTCTTCTTAACTCTAGGAAGAAATAAGATCTATGATGGAGATCTTCCCAAGGTCTATCTGGACCAATCAATGCCTCTAAAATCACTTCATGAGAGAGAAATACCAATTCAAAAGAATCTATAGTGGCAAGGGAATCTTGAGCCCAAATAGGCTCGATAACTGGATCTAAATCTTGCGCATGAGTTGGACCATGGTCGGTGGAAGCTTGTTGGACTATACAGTACACAAATTTTGTTGCGGACAGGGGCATGGACAAGCCAAGATGCCTTGTCCCTTCCATCGAAGTCGATAGGGAAGGAAGAGTCAACGGATTGGTAAACTAAGTCGTACGGAACAATGACACTTGAAAAATCTCATCCCTAGGGTGGTCGGGGAAAACCAATATCATATTGACATCACCAGAAGGAGGCGATCAATCAAAGGTACCCATCAAGGGTGGGAACAAACCAACCCCCACATTGACGACCTTGGGATGTGGGTTATGATTCATTAGGATCATGGATTCCCCTAATGAAGGTTCAGGCCTCGAGAAGGACAATTGATCAATGGTCACGATTCGACCCTCATGTGGAAACATCAAGACCCAAAAAACTATGGCACCCAATGCATACATGGCATATGCCAGATCCTTCCTAAAAACAGGTTGTAGTCGAGAGGTGCATTGACCACTTCAAATTTTATGCACATAGTGTTCCCTCCTAACTACACAGGAAAAGAAGGGATGATTCCATGTGGTCTGAAAGAATGATTGTCAAAAGTGGTAAACATAGTAGGCAATGGAGACAAAACGGGTTGGCCAATGGATTTCCAACACACCAATGACATCATGCATGTCGAGGCACCCTGATCAAACACCGTGTAGAAAATTTTATGAGTAAAATATTTCATGGGGTGAGACACTACTATCCAAAACGCAACGTGGTATGGGAGACAAGGCTTCAATTCGTTCGTATCAAGCATGATCGTTCCCAGATTACAGGTCTCAGTGGATCCTAAGGTAACTAAAAGAGCCCTTGTCTACGAAGGGAATCTCTGGAGGACCTCCTGTTAATCCCTAATATTGGCTCATTACCCCTTAATTGGGGCATATTATATTAGTAATTTTATTTTATTTATGTTGGATTTAGGCCATTAGTTGTAATTATACCTCCAAGTCTCCTATATATACCAAGGAGACATTTTCATTTTGAATTGTCTTGTACTTGAACATTTAAATGGGGTAAAAGGAGGTTTCCCCCTTGAAGAGGATTATTATCTAAAATTATCTCTTTTTCAAGGAGTTGATTACTTTTCTTGAGGTTTTTCTATGCTATATTGATGTTTCATTCTTAACATATGGTATCAGAGCTCAACGTCTTGGGGTTTCGCTGCTACATCTGAGACACCTTGGCATTTTCGCTATAACTTTTTTTCTACAACGTTTCAAAAGGAACGGATAGGAGGATATTTAGTAGACAGATCAAGGTACGTTGGGTTCAAAATTTATCTCTTGAGGCCTTATACATTCGGAGATACAACCTGTACAATATAGGGTTATGGAATCATCCTGAACTGAGTCATTGTGGCATTTTTGCTATAAAAACAATTAGGAGGCTACTTACAGAAATTAGAAAGGTATTTTTGGTAAAAATTTCAGCTTCCGGGTCATCTTAAATTTGTATATACACCATGTGTAAGATAGGGTATCTGACTAGTACTATTGACTAGTCTCAAGAATGTGTTCCAGGTAAAACAATCATAACTACTTCCTAGAGTATCCAAATTGAGTGGGACTGGTATCATTAGATCGTGGATAGTCTGTAGTATTTCTGGTGCAAGTTTCAGAATTTGATATTAATTATTTTGGGCGCGGTACTCTATACAAGTGAGATCTCCTG
Organism: Picea sitchensis; assembly: GCA_010110895.2. Classification (NCBI taxonomy): domain Eukaryota; kingdom Viridiplantae; phylum Streptophyta; class Pinopsida; order Pinales; family Pinaceae; genus Picea; species Picea sitchensis. The sequence continues at coordinate 30,480 of SNQJ01S0111837.1, read as the reverse complement.
GAAAGGCCAAAAATCGGCAAGTTGTGGGGAAGTTACCATAAATTCCACTTGGCACATCCAATTTTGATCAGACCTATGGCATTGTAAAGAAGAAATATTAGAGAAATACATAAAAGAAAGTTTCATACCCAGAAGGGCCAAAACGTGGGAGATACAAGAGAATAAATATTGTCTAGCAGAACCACCTCAAAATCAAGGTTCAAAAGTGATACTTGGCCAACATGCCACCCAAAAAGGGAACTTCTACACAAACTAAGTCTCCATAAAATCCTACTTGGACTCTTCATGAAGGTGAAGAAATGTGTAGGGACATAAATTATTTACAAAAGAAGATGGTAACAAAAGTTGAACTACAATAGATGATGGATTCAATGGAAGCTAAGTGGGATACTAAGATGGATGGTTTAAAAGGAGAGATCATGGAAGTATTGAAAAATTTCATAACAGAGAAGACACCTGAAAGTGAAAATGCATCCCATGAAATTCATGATGAGGAAACA
>SNQJ01S0111837.1:0-27448 GCA_010110895.2 Picea sitchensis | reverse complement strand
AGGCCATTAGTTGTAATTATACCTCCTAGTCTCCTATATATACCAAGGAGACATTTTCATTTTGAATCATCTTGTACTTGAACATTTAAGTGGGGTAAGAGGAGGTTGCCCCCTCGAAGAGGCTTATTATCTGAAATTATCTCCTTTTCAAGGCATTGAGTACTTTTCTTGAGGTTTTTCTATGCTATATTGATGTTTGGTTCTTAACACCTCCAAAGAAGACATCAGGCAAGGGGTTTGTGACAAATCCTTCACCACAGAGTAGTTCTGGGTGGCCCTCACGTTAGGATTATGCAAATCTTTGTTGAACACCCCTTTCAGGATGTGTGTCATTGTTTTTCCCATCGTCTTCTCGATCTAGAGAGGAACATAAGGGTTTACATATTCTTTACCCTTCTCATAAGTTTTAGGAATTCCATAATCGTGTGCCCTAGTCTCTATCTATGCATCACCTTTCATCATATACACGTTCACGGATGAAGGATTACTAGAAGATGAAGGGGGTCCCTAACTTCCCCCACCTCCACTCGAAGAGGCTTGAGTTAAATTTTTCCCATGAGGAAATGGGTTCGTTAGCACAGAAGGTTGTTGTTGCGCTAGTAACTTTTGGGCCTTCGCAAGACTAGGGCATAGGTGAGTCAGGTGGTCTTCTATGCAAAGGTTTCACAGATACTTCGACTTTATTTTCTCCATGTTTCCCCCACCAACATTGTTGATGGGTTTCTTATCCCCCTTACCTTTCTTTCATTGTTTGTTCTTTCCATCAGGCTGCTAGATGGCCTTCGGGTTTGTCGATTGCACACAGTGTACATCTAACGTTTCAGTAGGGGGAGCAGGTGAACTAGTGGTTGGGATGGCTATTTTCTATTGATAGATAATTTTTGTAACTGATTCAACAATTGATCAGTGGGATTCTCTTGTGTTGAACCAGCAATGCCATTGGCATGTGGTCTAGACTTGTGTTTGGTCTTGTCAAGAATAGATCACACGCATCTATAAAAACTTCATATAGTAAACCATACTGAGAGTATATCATTTCTAGTTGTTGAGCTCTCATTATCACCTCTTGCTCTGAAAATACCCTCGACGTTGCAATGTCCTTGGATAACTAGGGTACCAAAGACTTAAGGAACCACTCCAGTAGGAATGCTGGTGGAACTGGTACATTTATTAAACTTTTCCTACATTTGCATTCTCTGATGTGATCCAAGATATGGTCAGCCTTTGGTTTCTCAAAGTTGTCCAACAATTTGGTGTCGGCATCGTATCTCACAGGTAATTGAAAATGGTTTGAAAAAACCATTTTCAATTCACCAAAAGTAGAGTAACTTGAGTGGTCCAGATCGATGTACCATTTCGCAACACTCCCGATAAGATTGTGTTGAAATAGACTCAACTATATGGAGTCGTCTCTCAATGGGTTGGATGAGCAAAATAGGTGAAACATGGTCACATGATCCCCTAGATATTCATTAGGATTACCTTCAAACTTCAGAATGTCCAAGGAAAACTTGGTCGGCATAGGAGGCCAACGCGGATCATGATAGGTTGGGTCGTTTAACAATATTGACAAGTCTAGAAAATGAGACGTTGCTAGAAAAGGTAGCTTGGGTTCTTGAGTATGTATAGGAGGAAAGGATCCTGGAATTTTCCTAGCACGAGATTGCCAAGAAAAGTTATGCTATTGACCAGGGTTTTGGTAAAAACCATGGTCTTGGCTAGCATTCAGATACTNTGCTAGAAAAGGTAGCTTGGGTTCTTGAGTATGTATAGGAGGAAAGGATCCTGGAATTTTCCTAGCACGAGATTGCCAAGAAAAGTTATGCTATTGACCAGGGTTTTGGTAAAAACCATGGTCTTGGCTAGCATTCAGATACTGCGCTTGTTCAGACATCATCGGTTGACTCCCGTAGTATGATGTTGAGGGCTGGGAAGGGATTTCTCTCGACGTTGTGTTCCAAAGGTTCTGGAAAGGGTTGCCCCATGTGGATCCAATGGGCATAGGTATTGAGCCTTTCCAGGGGTTCCATTGACCATGGAAGGGGTTGCCCCCGGTCAACATCCCTGATGAGGGGATTGATCCCTGCCATAGATTCCAGGGTCCTTGAAAGGTGTTAGCCCCCTATGCAGGAATAGTAACATGTGTAATATTTTGTGATCCAAAGCCATGTTTTCCCCCGGCTGAGACTGTAGCTAACAAGAATGCGTTGTTACCAAATGCGTCAAACAAAGAGAATTACAAAGAACCTACCATCATGGTGATGGAAGAGGGTCCTTGACTACCTGCTCCAAACAAGCTACAATTGATGTTCGGCTATATAGGTTGTTGAGAAGCATCGTCGAGTGAGGGGGAAGAAGGATTTATGTGACCTCCGCCATAAGGGAAAGTGTTATAGGGGGATGAGGTTCCCCCCATGGACCCTTGCAGAGGATATTTTGAGATCCCTGCCCCCATACCTATGGTCTAAAGAGTGGAGTAGGTGAGGACCGAGTTCGTATCAAATTTGGGCATCACGTATGAAAATGGAGGGCCTGTAGCACTCTATGTGAATGGTGCAGGGATTGTCGCCATAGATGGAATCAGACCATTGCCCGAAGTAGAGGCGGTCAAGACCATATTCATCCAGACTTGTGAAGGTGAGTTAGGAGGCGAAACGTCACCAGTGGTGCAAGTTGTAGAGGGAGTGTGAGGACTCCCAAATGAAATAGCAACATTTTCATCCATCGCTACTTCCAGCACTATCTTATACTCATGATGTGTTACCCTTGGGGGAACAACTTGTACCATGATGGGTGTACACAAGTCAGTGATCAGAGGGTTATATGGACCGAGAGCTTTCGTTAAAAGATTAGAAATAGTTTGTTCCTCCAGATATGAGTGTTCTCCTCTCAGAGATGGCTCGGGCGCAGTTTCCTGCATCCCGGTTGCCTCAAATGACCCTTGTTGGTGAAGTCTTCATCATAACGGTGGTGGTGGTGGCTCCAAATTAACCGGTGGCAAGTCCAAAAGCATTCACGACCAGTGGAGATATTGATCTTCCACTATGTGAGAGGATAAAAAAAATAGTAAGGATTTTTAAGCGTTGAATACCAAGCACACACTAGAAATTTCCTATAAGATAAATCAAGAAAAACCACTAACTAGTTGGAAGAATAGTTACACTAGCCAACACTAGAGAAAATTATCAGTGCAAGTACAACTCAAACACGAAAGCACCCTCCAGGTATAATCTACAAAGTGTGGCCCGATGTCTGTCCTAGGTGTCGTGGTTTACCCCCGCAATCACCTATGTAAGTCCCTAAAATAAATGCAACTAGGTTTCCAGCTCGTGAACAATCACCAGGCGGGTACAATCAACATTCAGGTGGACCACAATGAGTAGGGTATCAAGCCCAAAACCTATCGAGGGTATTGAAAGGAAGTGTTCTGGAAGATGATTGAGGACCTCGAACAGATTCGAGAACCATGAAGCTTCATGGAAAATGCGATCAACAAAATCCCAAGACAAGTCATCTATATGCATTCCCCATTACACTTGGTCCGACTTTGAAGGGGTTATCTCTTATACCTTTCGCACATGACCTCATGTTTAGCCATTGTGTTAGAGGGGGGTCTTGGATGACTTTCACGTTTACTAGAATTTTTACACTCCCTATCACAGACTGGTATGTTTGTTTTATAGCCTTGAAGAGTTTCCCCTCCAACCTAAATCAAGGCTCTAGCCTAGACTAGTTGATGGACCCTACAAACATAAAGTCTAATTGATTTTAATTAAGCGTTAATTTTAAGTGGCTTGTCTTAATTCAAGGAAATGTAAATCAAACTAGTGGTGTATAATAAGAGATGAAAGAGAAGAAATGTAAATGAAACTGAAAGAAAAATTACTTCTTTTGACAAATAAAGATTTGCAAATTTAGACCCTTTAACCAACTTTTCGTAACTACTTTTTCTAAGATATTTTAAAAGAAAAATCCGAAACTAAATTTTTATTCGAATACGAGTTACTTAGAGTTCTAAGCATTCAGTAAAGAACTTAAAGAAAATAACTTTTTCTCCTGATAAGTAAAGACAACTAACCTAACTACTTAACGAAACAAAGAAATGAAATATATATTTATTTTTTCTATGTTTCAAAATAAGAATCTTGAAATAACTTGTTTTTCTTTTATTCTAAAGCAAATAACAGGGAAAAAGTGAAGACAAGACAAGACCAAAAACTGACTTCTGGTCTACTGCGGATCACAGGGAGTCACTTACGATACTAAACAGGTTGATCAAAAAAGACTCACAAAATCGTCTCAAACCCTTTCAAAGAAAACAAAGCAATATTTTCAAAAGAAAAAAACAAACTGGCATCAAACTTAGGCTAAATACAGTAACTGCAGAGACCAATACTAAATCAGAAAACCCCTAAGAAGTCAGACATCAATCAAGGAAGAGGTTGACTACCCCTTCTTAAGGAAAAAGCTTCTTGACATAGGCACGCTACTAACACTTAAGCAGTATCTGTATTCACGCGGGATTTCTAAAGGTAGGGAACGTATGTATGCGTGCAAACCCACTACAGGTCATGTACACCTCTGTAACTTCTCAAAAAAAAAAATTAACAGTGAGGCTGACAAGGCAGGAAGTATTGGTATGGAAAACCAGAATCCCTTAAAGACTCAACAACTTACAAAAACTCAAAAAATGTAATCAAACCAATTAAAACACCCATAAAATATCTCCTAAAACCCTAAAGGTTTCCCTAGTACGGTCATTAGTTCTTCTATAGAGGGAAAACCCCCTTATGGACTACATTAGGGTTCAACATGTAGGGAAATCTAACCCTTTAGACTACCCCAAATATACCCCACATTCATACAATAAATATAAAGTAAAAATAGTTGGTAACTCTACCTTAAACTCTATGTCTGATGTCGATCCTTTCACGTTCGATTACTCCTCAACTACAAGTTTCTTCCCAAGGCTAACTTTCATTCACAAAAAAAAAAACAAGAAACTACGAACATGTATCTCATATATGAATTAGTGGGTTAGATGTGAGTATAAAACATAAATCAAACATAAAGATTGAACACATCATATTGCGTGACAGAAAACGCATTTCTTTTATTGATATCACAAAGTTTACTTACAATGAGATCTACGACTACTCCTCGAACCTAGTCTCAGATCCTCTTCACCAAGCTCCAAATGCACTTCCACATATGTTTATCCTCTCACAATTCTCTCTAGGGAAATGGCATAGGCTTATAATGGAGGAAAAAGGAAAGAATGGACAATGTTTGCAAAAAACTCACAAGGTGGCTGCAAATGCTTGTGGCAAGGAGGCGATGTGAAATGGGCAGAGTTTCAATTTTCTTATTCTTCTATTAGGAATGAGACCCAAACACCTCCTTTTATATGAAAAAATGATAGTTATTCGGTTGAGTGACGGGCTATAGGCGGTGGGACAGTTGGAAAACTTCCAAATACACTGTAATCTCAAGGATTTCCTTGCAACTTTTTTATTTTTTCAACATTTGCGGGTATACACAGGATGTAATGGTGTAGCTATCATATGTACATGAGTTTTAGTGGTGAAACAAGCATGTGTATGCAGACAGTAGCGATGTAGGGCGCATACATATTCAAAAATGTAGTTTTTAAGAAGAGTTGCTCAGTGATGTCTTGGCAAAAATAGTAAGTAAGAGGGCCAAATGCCAGGTATGGATGTATGGTGAAATTTAGGGTTATAACAACCCATGATGACTTTAACAACTCTGTTAGTCAATAAAGTGATATAATATAAACTATGAAAATAAAATAACTATCTATGCATTAACATAGATGAACTATTTACATTCACTATTCTCACTTTTATATACAACATATACAATAAACAGGTGTAAGATTTATGAGAAATCTTGTAAACTAAGGTTGTACAAGAGAACTGAATCTTAGGAAAAATTAAATAGATCTAGAACATGCTACTAATCTAATTTTAACCTTGAAACTAAAAAAGAAAAAGGAAAATAAATGAATGTAAATAATAATGTTTTAACTTAAATAACAAAGTATTTAAGCTTAAATGTTAATTTACATTCACAAAATATAAATCAAAACAAATAGAAATTCATTAACCTATGACTGGCCAGTATTTAAAGAGAACTTTTGGTTATGCCTTCATGTATAACGTTGCTCCAACAACCTGTTTGTTAAGAGAAATCTATAGAAGAAGGTTGTATAATTATAATATTGTGACAGTGTCAGAATGAAAATCACTTGGACTCAAAATTTAAATCTTATTTAAAATGTAGAAAGAACAACTTTCAAAATCTTGACCTCAGTGAAGATATAATAGACTAATCGACAATAATAAAAATCTCAATTGAACAATTATATCTTTACAAATCTGAATTACATGAATAAACTCAATATAATACAAGATTTGTATCAAAATAATACAATCACAAAGAATAAGATAATTGGGATAATAGGCTCTTAATGATTCAAAAAATTAATACATAAATGATAGCAATTAACCAAGTATTGATAAATCAGACTAAATCTAATTGAAATCAATGTATAATCAATTACTGAAAGAATATGAACCATAATCAAAGATATTATAATGAAAAAAAAAACTTTAACTCATAGGACAAAAGCCATTAAGCAATTTGGAATTTCATATTCTTCTTAGAAAATACTGGTCCATTCTCCCGAAAATTCCAACCATTTGTTACTCCTTTTGAAAAGAAAAAGTTTACAAAATAAATAATATACAAAAAAAAAGATAAAAATCCTCCTTTGAATTTTTTCAATCCCCTTTGGCTCTGAAATTTCTCAAATATTGATGCGATGAAGGAACAGTATGGGCGTCACTAACAATTTTCATCACCTGAAATTTGTCTCGGAAAGAGACCACAATATCTCTCAAATAACGGATTTTTTTGGGAAAAATCACGCATGTAAGCTAAATGGGTCCATTCTACAGATGTGTTTTCATTTGTTTCTTGAGATTTCACACAATTTCGTTGCAATCAGTCCCACAAAAACGTCTTTATGTTATTGAACGCATTTCCAAATCTTATCTCTTGTTGCTCATAAATTATTTCCAGCAATCCAATGTTATTTATGGATCAATTATATTGAACACATTTAGATAAGAATATCAAGCCATTATCAAATCTCTACCAAATATCTGATAATAGAAACCTCTGAAAAAAAAATAAACCAATTTAATAACCGAAATATAAAAATTGTGAATAAAACAAAATCTAGAACAATAAAATTAAAATCAATTTAAACTAAAACCTAACTATAAGTTGTAAACAAATATTGGTTATATTTTCCTTTCAAATATGATCTTAAAATTCTAGAAGCTTCAAGTTGATGGAGACGAAAAAAATATTAATTTTTTGTTTGCACAAAATCAAACAAATGATAGATAATTTTTTTTTTTATAAATGAGATGCAAAATGACAAAATAATTTAAATAATTAAACCCACCAAATTATTTTGTGAAAATGAGAAACCAACCAAGATATTATTTTATGAAGTATTGAATCCATTATTCAGAATAGTCAAACTTGCTAATGAGAAAAAGACGAAAACATGATCATACTTTAAATGAAAGCAAACAGTTGATGAAAATTAATGTTTTCGTTTAAATTAAGATTTCTATGCTCGTCTCTCCTTCATTAAAATTTGATCAAATGTGAAAAAATGTAAAAAAAAGATGTGTCGCAATAAGATTTCTTCATGTAAAATCATTGTTTTCAATCCATGTTTTCACAAATCAAAGGACAAGATCAACTTGAAAAATGAATATGCAAGCATTGTGGAACAACCGGGAAGCCAAGTACTAAACATCGTATATAAGCCAAAAAATCAAATCCTCACCTCATGAAAGAAAAATGAAGAATAAATAGTGAGAAGCATGAACAATCAATCATTTAAGAAAGGAAACCATGAAATGGTTGTCTTTAATTTACGCAAGATAAACCGAAAAAAATTAAAAATGAAAAGCGATATTTTTCCAAGATTCTTAAGGGGGCCGTTTAAATTTTGTAAAAATTTAGGGGGCGTTGTTGGGGCCCAACACCTTCATAGTGTATATTTCATTTTTATTTATTAGATTTGTTGTGAAGAATTTTTCTAGTGGAATATCCACGATAGTTTACATAGCATATTGGTATTAGAGCATTTGTTTTCGTTTGGGTATTTGTGGGAAGTTGCAGGATCTAGGAATAGACTTAAGTAGATGTTGCAGAAACCCTAGCCATGATAGATCAGTGTATTCATAATAAACCTCAAGATCAAGAAGAATAGATATTTGATAGGTTGGAAGAACAAGTCTCTTACATTAGTTGCAATATGAACCTCCTCATGGTGGCTCTATAAATCAAGTTCAAACAATTTAGAGATGATGGAGGCTTTAACTAAGAAGATTTAGGAAAGGATCCATGGAAATAATCTGATAAAGAGAAGTTTATTTTGGGTGCCATGAACCTTTCAGAGTCCCTATTCAATATGGAATTTGAAGTGGACATAAATCCATACAAAGGTGATTTTGATGCATTAAAAATGAATCATTGGTTGCAACAACTAGAATTTTATTTTAGCGTTCACCATATAGATGAATAGTAGAAGATTTAATTTTCTAGATTGAAGTTAGAGGGCCATGCTTTAACTTGTTGGGAAATCCATACAAAAACACTTTGGCTTAAGTTTGATCCACCAATAAATAAGTGGAAGGAATTCAAAACCCTCATCTAGTCCCAATTATACGCTATCAGGTATGTAGAGGACCAATGGATTCAATGGCACTACTTGAGGAAAAGGAAAGGGTAGAATGTACAGGAGTACACCACTCAGTTCATAAATATTCCCATCATGTTGGGTATCTCTCCCAATAACCTAGATGTACTCCTCAAGTATTTGGTGGGTTTACTAAGTAATGTATGAAAGCAGGTGATTCTCTTCAAGACAAGGAAAATGGATGAGGCATGTGTACATGAACAATACCTAGAAAACATAGGCCAAAAGAAGGGGAAAAAAAGTGGTTTGCAGCAAAAAGGGCACGAAAAATATTCCAAAGAGGTGAAGAAGAAGTGAAAAGGGGGAAAGGATAAAAATACAAAAACCATTACAGATCAATGCAAAGATCCCAAAAACCATTGCAACATTGATGACCACATCGAGGAAAAATGTTAGAAATTGTATCGAGAGCTCGACGCGAAGAACTTCAAGATTGACAGAAAGAGAAATAACCTTTTAGCCACATATTGAAACAATCATGTTTAGAGTATCTCTCATGTGGATTAAAACAATGTCTACACATATGTGTAGAAAGAGTTGAATTTGAGTATCCTTCATCACCAGGAAGTGGAGATGACCAATCTCTTCCACATCAAGATTCATGTCAAGAAAACCAAGATAGATGTTATGTTCAACTATGTTTTAAAGGCTAATGTCATAGCATCATATCTAGTAAACACGATTAGATTGTATTTTCATGATCATCCTAGTGCCTATACATTGGGTTGGGTAAAAAACAATGCAAAGATAAAGGTAACGAAACAATGTAATATTAAATTTGGTGTAAGAGTTGATTTTATTGAGGAAGTGGAATTGGATGTAGTACCCATTGATGTATGTGGAGTAGTTTTTGTAATCCCTTACATGTATATGAGGGATGAAATATCCATAAGGAGAGACAAACAATACTTAATGATCAAGAATGGGAAGTCCTACATCATCAATGCAAAGATTGGAAAGTCAAATATCTCGTTGTTAAGTGCCAACCAAGACAAGAAGTTGATTATTTTTAGTAAGAAATAATTTTTTTATTTTCTTAAGAGAAAATCAATTTGATGATGATTCAACGAGAATGAAGAAATCCCTAGAGGGGTATACTAAAGAGAAAAAAAATCAGTTGGAGGAGTTGCTACAGGAATATAGAGTATTGTTCAAGGAGCCTAAATGGTTACAACCCAAGAGGGATGTGGAGCATGAATTAAAGTTATTACTAGACTCCCCATTGCCGAATATTAGGATGTATAGAAAATTTGTTATAGAAGTGAATGAAATGAAGAATAAATTGGAGAAGTTGTTGGAGAAGGGTTTGAATCAAGCAAGTACCTCACCTAGTGGGTCACCCATCATAATTGTTCCCAAGAAGGATGATACTTGGAGAATGTGTATCGATTACAGGGCATTGAACAATATTACACTAAAGAATCGATATCCACTACCAACGACCGATGATCCATTATACTGGTTGCCACATGCCAAGTACTTCACTAAGATGGATTTGAAATGAGGATATCACCAGCTACGAGTCAAAGAAGAAGATACCTAGAAGACTTCATTCAAGAAAACGAAAGGCTTTATGGGTGGATGGTTATGTCATTCGATTTATGTAATGCACCAACTATATTTAAGAGAGTAATGAATGATGTTTTGCGTCTTTATCTAAATTCATTTGTTATTTTTTATTTCAATGATATACTGGTTTATAACTCTACCTGGGAGGAGAAAATATAACATCTTATACAAGTGTTAGAGACTTTAAATAAGAACCAACTACTGGAAAATCTCAATAAATGTGAGTTTTCTCAACAATATTTGGTGTATTTGGGGTATGTGATTAGTGGAGGGGAGCTCAAGATAGNGGAGGAGAAAATATAACATCTTATACAAGTGTTAGAGACTTTAAATAAGAACCAACTACTGGAAAATCTCAATAAATGTGAGTTTTCTCAACAATATTTGGTGTATTTGGGGTATGTGATTAGTGGAGGGGAGCTCAAGATAGATCCTGCGAAGATGGAGTCCATCATAAAATGTATATATCCTATAAATGTCACTGGAGTTAGGAGTTTTGATGGTGAAGCACAACACTTTTGGGAGTTCATAGCTTCATCCGTAGTGGTAGTTGCACCAGTCCATGACATAACATCTAGTGGTAAGAGTTTCCACTTGAGGAAGGATTAGTAGAAGGCCTTTGATGAGATGAAAATAAATATGGGTCAATAATTAGTGATCGAACTACAAACTTGTATAATCCATTCAAAGTGGAGACATATGCAAGTGGGCATGTTGTGTGAGTAGTACTAATGCAGGGAGGAACGTACAGCTAGTATTATTATAAAGTATTTCATGGGGCGGTTCTCAACTACCCTACCTATGAAAAGGATCTCTATTCATTGTTACAAGCTATAAAAAAGTGGCAAAACTATTTGATGGGAAAGGAGACCATAATCCATAGAGATCACTAACAAATAAATTATATGTAGGCCCAAAGTAAGCTACAACAAATGAGGCATTGCAAGTGGATGGGGTTTTTACAACAATTTCATTTGGTCATCAAGTATAAGAACGATAGAAAAAATAATTTTCCATACATGCTTTCACAACCACTGACATACAATATTACATATTTGGGAACTATGATGCACATTGATCATTTTACCCATGATGCATAAAAATAGTCATACACAAAGGATGAGGAATTCAAGGATGTGTTTCAACAGCTATAGGGCCAATTTAAATATAGAAGAAGGTGACAGAAAGGTCGACTATTATTTCCAAAATAGTTTACTCTACACGATCAACAAGATTTGTTCTCGTAAAGGTGAATGATTGTAACTTATCAGAGATAATAACACCTCTATGCTTGCAAGACATTTTTGTGTTGGGAAGATAATTGACAACTTACAGAGGTATGCTTATTGGCCCAGAATGAAAGAAAATGTAGCACGATATATTAGAGGATGTATAATTTGTTGTACCCGCAAGCCCAACAATAGAAAGAAAGGTCTATAAGATCCTTTACTTGTACCCACTCGACCTTGGGAAACAATTTCCATGGATTTTGTGGGAGGGTTGCAAACAACCCGGAAGGGACATGATTATTTAATTATGATTTTTGACATGTTCAACAATATGTGCATTATCAAGCCTTGTAAAATCACCATCAATAGTTACAAAGAAACAAACAAGTTCTTTAAACAAATATGGGTGCACTTTGGGATACCAAGGAGCAACATATTAGATAGGGAAACTAGATTTTTTATTTCATTTTGGACTAGATTGTAGGAGAATATGGTAATGAATTTGAAGAGGTCTACAACATTCCATCCACATAGATGGGAAAACATAAGTAGTCAACATGACTTTGGTGCAGATTTTAAAGGGTTACAATTACAAGCACCCAAAGACATGGGATAAATATTTGATCTATGTACAACAAACTTATAACAGAGTAGTCCACACTTCTATAGGTAAGTCACATTTTCAAAATTTCTTTGGGTATTTTACACTTTCACCCGTAGATGTTTTCTATAGAAAACAAAGAGGAATTTTGCAGGACCTCACAGGAGATGCATTAAAAGAAGATTTGTTTCTTAAGAAGATCATACATATCCATTTTAAAGTATAAGAGACACTGAAGAAGTCACGTGAAAAGTGATGTAGGAGCATCAAAACCATGTCAACATTCAGTGAAACGATGCACATGGATGGATCAGAGCCCAAGGAGAGAGAAGCGTGAGCCTTCTCATTTTGGTTTTAAATACCAAAATTTAAATGTAATTAATAGTGCAAAGGCTCGTGGAGGGTACAACCATTAGATGCATGTAATTATACTTTAATGGCTGACATGTAGATGAATCTACATCTGATCCGGATGAGTTGAAAATTAAATGTAATTTAATGAATTTAGGTGGAGGAAGACTCAAGAATCCCCTCTTTTGTAAGAATATCAATGAATTGAGATTAAGAGAGTAGGTAGAGTTTATTAGGAGAATAAGGAGAATAGTTATCAAGAGAGGTAGAGAGGATAATTATGGAGAGAAGAGAAGAACTAATACTTTGTTGCATTCCAGTATTGTAACCATTCTAAACATTCTTGTAAAAATAATTCAGATTTAATAGAAAAGTAGGTTTCCCTCCATATGAATCTTTGTGTTTATTATCTGTGTGGTTGAGTATTCATTTTTTGAATGATTACTGAATGTTTAATGTGCATGTGTGAATTCCATGAGTAGAAAAGTGTTCTGGTCTCTTAAAGTTGTGCAAGGAATGCACATTAGAGTTTTTAGAAAACTCTGAAAAGACAACGCAAGGAGTGTGTTAGAACTCATTTAGGAGTTCTATGAGGAGCATGCAAAGTGGGAGCACTAGAATTAGCTAATATAGGAAGGGATAGTGCAAGTTCTTCATAGAGAGAGTGCAAGGAGTGTTCCTACACTTACAATAGTGTAAAATATCAAAGGGAAGGTAATCGAAATGCATGCACAAGTGTTTTTTAAAGTCTAAGACCCAGGAGAGCGAGTGTAAGGAGTGGATGAAGCCAATACTTTGTTAAAGTGTTGGTAAATCTCGGGAGGAAGAGAAAAGAGTGTCAGGAGGGCACTGAAATAACACCTTCACCATTTTTGCAATATTAAAAGGAAGAGCGAGAATGCCACGAAGGAACACCAAGTTGTTGAAGGAGAAAAGGACTGGACCCTTTGAATTCTGAAGAGTTGAAAACTATGGAGATATAACACTAGTTTGTGGAGATCCTATGCAAGGAGTGCAGAAGGAAAGAACATTCTAAATTTCCAGACTGTAGGAGAAGCGCAAGGGGTGTGCCCACACTTTAGTTGAAGTGTTGAACAAAACTCAGGAGGTGTAGCATTTAATATAACACAAGTAGAGGCCAAGGATTTGACTCTTCATAGGAGAGATCAAAGGCCAAACCTTTGAAAAATTTGAGAATTCCTTTATTGAAGGGAAGTGGAGTCATAAAGGAGAAGAAACTAAAATAGCCATTGGATTGGTTGTAGAAACATATTTGGGACATTGGATAAAATCAATACAAGAGGAGAAGTGTAGTGAAGAAAAGATCAGTTCCGAGTCCTTGGATCTATGTACAAGAGAACCTAAGTTGTTTATCTCACAATTCAAGGATTTTACAGTTCAGGAAAGATTGGTCCTTGCATTTCTAGGAGGATAAAACCCTGCAGCACAGAGTCTCAAAAAAAATATCAATCATAGATCACAGAGTGAAGCAAGGTCATTTATTGTTAATCCCTTTGACACTTCGACAACCCAAGAGATTTTGGAGGTAGTGTTCCAGAGTGGCCGAAGCCATGAATATTTGAAGTACCATAGTTAATATCCATCTTCAATCAACTGAATATTCTCAGACATATATCTTCTCCCTTTTCCAATTCGGCGTTTGATTTTTCAGGAGTTTGGTGGTGGTCATTTGGAGTGAGGAACCATGGAGTCTTGAAGTAGATTTCCACTATAGATCATGGAGGAGGGAGAACTCACACCAGCCTTCAAATCTGGTCGTAGGAGTTTATAGAGTGGAAGGATAGGGAGATGACCTAAACTTTCTAGTCACGTCAAGTTTATGAACAAATTCGATTGGTAACCACTACGGGAGGTTTGAGTGTATGTTGTTGGTATATACTCTGGAGCACCGAAGTCGTGGAGCACCAGAGCACCTTTCAACCAAGCCCTGGGTTATAGATCGAGGTTATGTGGACACTTTTATTAGAGCAAAAGGGATTTCAATGAATTGGAACTATTGTGAAATTGGTGTATGTTCACAGAGCACTTGAATACCAGAGCTTTGAATAATGCCTTTCAGTTAAGCGCTCAACTCTACGGAGAAAATGGGCTTTGTATAATCACCCGCAGGTTTTGTGTGGACCTGCATAAGGAAAGTAAATGTCCCTATGTGCATAAGAGAGGATCCAACAGGGGTATGATATATGATTTATCTCCTATGAGATATCCTAGGTAGGGAGGTTGGATGACCCCATAAGGGGGCAGTTTGAATCAAGTGGTATCAGAGCAGAACCTCTATTTACAAAAAAAAGGAAAAGAAGGAGAATATAACATATGATTTTGTTTTGTAGACAACAGGGAAAGGGAGGAGAGTAAGAGTATTTATGCTCTATTTGAATATTGTTTGCAAGTGTGCAGTAGGCGAGAATACATCCAGGAGGGTTGAGAGAAAAGGACCAGTTGTGTTCTTGGAGCAGAGGAGAACCTATGGAGCTCTTAAGGTGAGTAGTTGGAGTATAATAGTCAGAGAGAAAGGATTTACGGGGACAAGGATCGAGCACAAGGTGTGTGCCTATACTCAACAAGAGTGTAAAATCTCAAAGAGGAGGCTCTTGTTGGCATGTTTACAGGAAAGTGTGCTTGTCATTGATAGCAAGATCAGAGTATGCAGTGATGGAAAAAAAGGGACAACATAAGCTCAGGAGGAGAAGCGTCAGTAATCTTTAGATCCCATTGAGAATTCTCTATGAACGTCGGATGTAAGCCTTAGGTGTGATTGATTTTTGATCCAGGAGAACAAACACGTTCTTTAAAGAGCAAGGTGAAGTGGGGTTATGAAATCCCGAAAGAAGGAGGATAGTTTCGGATACCAGGAGTTGGAAGAGTCAAGACTCTTCATCATCATGAGTCCCAAAATCGTGAAATGTGAAACGCCAAAATCCCGAAACCAGGAAGACAGTTTCAGATACCGAGATTTGGAAGATTCAAGACTCTTCATCATCAGGAGTCCTGGAATTGCGAAATGTGAAATGTCAAAATCCCAAAAGCAGGAGGATAGTTTCGGATACAGCGAGTTGGAAGTGTCGAAACACTTCATCACAGAAATACCGAATCGTGAAATGTGAAATGTCGAAATCCTGAAAGAAGGAGGACAATTTCAGATACCGGGAGTTAGAAATGTCGAAATACTTCATCACAGAAATACCGAAATGCCGAAATGAGAAATGCTGAAATCCTGAAACAGGCACATCAACAAAGAGTTTTGCAGACCAAGAAATAACTCCATTTCGGAGTTTCATATACCAATAGATGGAGGAGTGAAGACCTGAGACTCTCCATCACATGAGTCCCAAAGTGCCGAAACGCAAAATTGCGAAATGCAGTTATGAATGCTTGGTCACCACTGGTGGTCACATTGTTGAAGAGCTGTAGAGAAGAGCTTGAAGAGATAAGCTCCTTTTTTTAGAGTTTCAGGGATCAGGAGTTGGAAGAGTCAGAGTGACTCGCAAGAAATTCATGAAATGTGAAATTGAAAAATGCAGTTTTGAATAAGGTTGTGGTCACAACCAGTGGTCACATCTACGGAAGATGGAGGAAGGAGCTAGTGCAACCAAGCTCCATTTTGGGGATCACAACTTGGAGTGTCGAGACACTTGATCACATGAATGTTGATTTTCCGAATGCCAAAACGGTGAAATGGAGAAATATCTATGTAGCCGATGGTCACCGCTGGTGGTCATGTAAGTATAAGGAACTAGCATAGCTTGGCTCCATCTCAAGGTTTTTACTGTAACTGCTAGAAACCACTGATGGTTTCTACCAGAGGACTCAAAGAGACTTCTGTGTGATTGCTAGAGGAGATAAAGAGTCTCAAGGAATCTGTCAGTGGAATGAAGACTCGCCATAGAGGTGATTGATAGATGGAAGAGAGTTGAAGCCTGTAACTACAACATAGAGGTTGAGCTTGTTTGTAACAAAGAAGACGAAGAGTCTCAACTACTGGAGAGGCGAAGGAATCTCATAATAACACCCAGTGATGATGGACACATGGGTTTAACTGCCAGAGAAGCTGAAGAGTTACAATGATGATTAGGCAGAGCACTTGACATGGAGAGAGGATGCATAAGCATGGTGAGATAGCATGCACAAGGTGCACAGAGATTATAAGTTTGCAGAATAGAGAAGATATGAAGGTGTTGTTATTGAGGGGGATTCAAGAGTGTAGAAGGAGGAGTGTGCAGCAGCTGAAATATAGAGAAGAGGAATGGTGCATTGAATGGACATGGCACATAGAGCATAAAATGCAGAAGAACAGAAAATGCAAGGCATGTGTGTAGCAAGATAGTGAGACACTAAAGGAAGTCTGAGGTGCTCTTGTAGAGAAAAACAGAAAATCAGAAATCGTAAGAAGATGCAGACAAAGAGACACAGATACAGGAGAGCAGAGAAACATAGAAGAACAGTGATAAGTCTGGTAAGCCAATGATAAATATTGTATCACTATGATAAATTTATATATATATATAGAAAACTTTATATTTTAGGGAGGTTGGGAGGTGCTAGGGAGGACTATTGTCCTCAGAGGTTCAAGTGGGTTCTTGAACACAGGGATTTGTAGCTTCCATCTGGTTGCAGCTAGAGAAACTAGGGTGGTATGGTGGTGCAAGGGACAACTGTTGTTCTATGTTATACAAGTTGGTGCTTCCATCAAGTTGGTGTTGGAACACTTAGGGAGTTAGTGCTTCCTTCTAATGGGTTCTAGAGAAACTAGGGAGTTGGTGCTTCCTTCTAGTAGGTGCTAGAGAAAACAGAGATTTGGTGATCTCAGCAAGTTGCAGCTTGCAAAACAGAGGTTGTAGCCTCATTATGAGTTGGTGATCATAAGTATGTAAATGTACATAATTTAAATATTACTTTTCATATAAAGAAGAAGAGGTTTTTACCCTTTATGGGTTTCCTCAGGAAATATCTATCTCTCTATATTTAATATGTGTGAATGATGTTGAATGTTCTATTGCTTAATTCCCTGCATTATTTTGATTGTCATTCAGTTCTCTACAAAGATCTTAAAATAAGCATAATTGTTTAAGCTCAGTAACAACTGATTCACGCANCTCAGTTGTCTAACAGTTCCAACACGATAACTTAGAGGATAAGAGAGGAGAGGCTTGGAAGAGGTTCATTGTAGTTCACAATGAGGAAGTGGAAGATCACAAAGGATAGGAGAGAATGGATATTGAAGGCCATAAACAAGGTCCAAGAGGATACCACATGTGACATCCCCAAAAATAAATTATTTTTAAAGTCGAAAATTGTTAGAAAATTATTTTGTGTTTGGTAAATTCGAATTTGGAAATTTTTTTCCATTTATGGAAATTCTGAATTTCAAATTTGATAAATTGTGATTAATTATTATGACTATTGGGAAAAGACCTGATTTGACCCAACTAACTATTTTTCTATGAAACTTGTATGTAAACAAAATATTTTTTAATTACTGCAGGAGGACAAATGGAACAACCATGTTAAATTCACCTGACCATGTCTCCATGAGTGGGGAACATGTTGGAATTACCTCTGGGATGATTATTACAAGTGGAAAATTAGGGATTTGGCCATTGGCAGCCCCTGAAAATCAGGGATTTAGAAAGCTGTGAAAATTCCCAAGGGAGGGAAAAAGACCTAGGCAAAAATATTGTTTTGATATATAACATATGTGAGGAGGCTGGACACTGCCTAGTATGCTGGAAAAAGGAAATACTACTGGGTAATTGCTGTTATGAACACTGATTGTTGAGTGTGTGGTAAGGAACATAATACGGATAGAGGAAGACTTTGCTTATCGGGAGATTTCAAGTTTTCCCTCATGGATTCATGGTCAGGCTAGGGGGTGAATCGGGCATGTGATTTGGTTGCCCTATTCTACGGTTGGGAGGAATGTGGTTGCTCCCTTTGTCTTCCCATGAACTGGTTCATATATGTACCCTTTTCCTTCTCTGTGTGAATGATCTTATATCTGATGTAATGTATTTATTAAATCTGAATTGAATTACTTTCCATCCATGTTGAATGATTTAGTCACAGTTGTAGTGCGACTATTAAATTCGTTATGGATACAATAACTTGGTAGAAGTCTGTCGAAATGAATGAAGTATGAAAATGATAGCATACCTTAATAATCTAACGCTAATTGAGATTTACTGTTGAATTCATGTCTGAATAAATACTAGAATTGTATGTTTATTTGTTACGACAATCGGGGAAATTGCATGGTTAAAATCGGAAGTAGCTGTAGGGAATTTGATGCAGGAGCATCCCCAACACATCAAGCAAGCCAGCGTGGAGCGGGAGATAGCTGGATAAGCCAGTGCAAATTTTGAAAATACCTTGGGATTGTTGCGCAGATCTTAAATGGATCATTTAAGATAGGGAACCTTTGTACATTGTAATGGACCTTGACCGGATAGCTCTCATCCTTAGGTAGATAGTCGACATTTAATAGACTTAATGCAGTTAGATAGGAATTTAATTGTAGATTTGATAGCCTAGAGTCCGAGAGGGAAAATGGATATAGACACCCTCATTGTATCATTGTAACATCATCAAGAACAGGAGCAGAAGAGAAAGCAGAGAACTGTGTGAAGAACACCCATGTACAGGCATTTGAATTAATAGAAGAAAGCTTTGATTCAAATTCATGGTTTGTGTTGATTCTCTGTGTATTGATGTTGTTATGCTCATGAATGTTTATTTCTTGCCATACATTTTCTTTTATATGTTGTGTATGTGATTTCATGGTTGAATTGAAGTTTGAAAGGGAGATAGAATAAGTTTCAATTGTTTCTCTAATTGAGCTAGAGGATTCTTGAAAGGAGTGCAGTTGAATTGTCTGGAAGGAGTGTGTTGACAGAAGGGTTCAATTAGAGATAACCTTTATTTCCATTCATCTCAGAAGTGTAGTGGCACAGTGTCGTGCAAGGAGTGCACAGGTCAGGGAGAAATATGAGAGTTGCGATTCTGAGTGAAGCATCAAAAGACTGTTGTTGCAGGAGTGCACTCAGTCGAGAGATTTCAACACTCAGTCGAAGTTGAAGAGTTTCCGCAAGGAGTGCGTGCAAGAGGGTTTCAGATAAGAACAAAGCCGTGAAGAAATTTCAGGAGGAGTAGGCCTTCGAATTCACTGGAGGATAAGCGCAGGGAAGCTTCTATTGGAAGTCAGAAGGAAGCATCGTAGGTTGGCGACCAAGTGAACGAGTCTCATGGAGGAGACACTTCTTCGTTTCACAGAATCATCAAAGGGAGAATGGAAAGTCGAGACTCTCCAAGAGAATTTTTCGAAATGCCGAGGACCGTTAGATCTCCTGGAGGTGCCAGGAGGTTACGGTGAGAACGTCCAGGGGTTGGAGGCTCAGGAGGAGTGTAACCATTGATCTGTGCCACAGGAGTCGTCGGATATACATGTGACATCGCATATCGGTGTTTCACGAGTTGAAGATCCAAGAGATTTCAACAAAGATTGCGATATCGCGATATGCAATATCCCGACAAGCCCAGAACTATCCATCAATGAGGACGCGTGTCAGGAGATCCCAGTAAGTCGGGGTTTTCAAAGGTAAGAAACTCTTGCATGTTGAAATCATGAAACACGATATCCCGATGGAAGGGTCATGTGGGCTATAGCGATTGTGAGTGGAGGACAGGTGGCATAGTATCGGGGATCGCGAAAAGGTAAGTCCCAAATCCTTTGGCATTAGGATTCGCGATCCCGCGAACCACAAAACCTCGATTGAAGTGACGGGGTGTGGAAAGGTTAAATTCATATGTGCGCATCGGAGATTCGGCGCATCGGGAGTAAAAAATTCAAAGTGCATGACATCGCGAGTTGCGAAATCGTGAAAGAGAAGAAGTCCCGATAGGTACGGAAGAAGTCAACGTTGACTGGCCATCGGGTCTCGGGGATTTGAGAGCCTAGAGATAGGCCATGAACTTGTGAAGCTGCAAGTTCTGATTTCCCGATCATTAAGGAAGATCAATTGGATAGTTGTTGGGGGTAAAGAAAATTCCCGATAGGGAATCAGAGGAACCTTTGAGTTCTTCGGCTGTGAACGGAAGAAGGTCCTGAGGAAGCGGACGTGCTCCGAGGAGTGCGGTCGCAATAAAGTGGTATCAGAGCAGGGATTATTTCTTTTCTTTCTGTAGTAGAGGAGGAGGAAATTTACCATGCCTCCTAGGAGAGAGAGACAATCACCCGATCCAGAGGATAGGGAGGTGCGAAGAAGAGGCAGGCAGGTAGTCAATCCAGAAATGGAGAGACAGATGAGAGATATCCGAGCAAGACTCGAGGAGATGGAGACAGCGCAAAGACGCACAGCTAGTGCAGGGGATCTTAGTGATTCCGACAGTGAAATAAAGGTTGAAAGTGAAGAGGAAGTTGCAGTCGAAGATGCGGCAAATGAACGCCTAATTAAAGCCATCGCGCAGATGGGTGCAAAGGAAAAGATGGACATTCTAGTTTACAAGGGAAATCTGGATGTAGAGGAGCTACTAGATTGGATTAGGGCTCTTGATCCCTACTTCGACCATGAAGATGTCGAAGAGGACAAGAAGGTCAGGCATGCTGTCACGCACTTGAAGGGACATGCAACATTGTGGTGGGACGAGTTACAAGATGATAGACACTGCAAGGGCAAGCAGAAGATCAAAATTTGGGATCGAATGATTGCAAAGATGAAGGCAAAGTTCATCACGAGAGATTATCAAATTACTATGTTCAGGAGGATGAAGAACCTGAGACAGAAGCTGATGACAGTGAAAGAATACACTGAGGAATTCTATCAACTGAACATCAGGGAAGGTCATCGGGAGAGAGATGATGAGAAGGTTGCTAGATATCTGAATGGTCTGAGATATGACATTCAGGATGAATTAAGCATGGTTACCATCAGGATGGTGGAGGATGCTTATCAGATGGCTCTGAAAGTCGAGGAGAAGCTGAACCATAAGCAAGGTCAGCGAGGGTGAGGCAGAAGTCAGCCCAGAGGCAAGGCATTTGCCCAGGATAAATATCAGAAGCCCAAGGAGGAATGGAAGAAACCTCAAGGTAAAGTTGAAAGAGGTGGAACCTCACAGAGAGGACCATATGTTGATCAGAGAGGGAAGCATACAAAGAAGAGGGGAGATTATGCTGACGCAAACACTTTTCCTCGTACCAGAGGTAGAAAAAGAGGAAGAGGTGGAATCATCACATACTTCACATGTGGAAAGAATGGGCACAAGTCTTATGAGTGTCCCGAGAAAAAGAAGGACATTGGAGAAGCTCACATCACTGAAGCGCAGAGGCGGGATGTTGAGGCCGAAGACACAGAAGGCGGAAGATAGCTTATGATGAGAAAAGTCCTTTTGTCACCCGAGAAGGAGGTGGAGAGTTCAATTAAAAGGACCAAACTTTTTAGAACAGCTTGCAAGACCAAGGATAAGGTGTGCAAAGTCATTATTGATAGTGGTAGCACGGATAATCTCGTATCTACATAGATGGTAGAGAAGATGGAACTGGAGATGACTGATCATCCGAGCCCATACAGAGTTTCGTGGCTACAGAAAGGACACCAGGTAACTGTTACTAAACAATGCTTGGTTGAATTCAAGATAGGAGGGTATAATGATAAGATTTTATGTGATGTTATTCCTATGGATGTATGTCATTTATTGTTGGGTAGACCATGAAAATATGATAGAAATGTGATTCATGATGGGAGAATGAACACATATACCCTGGAAAAAAATTGGAGAACCCATATGTTGCTTTCGATAAAAGATAAATACGTGAAGCCGGAAGTAAGCAACACAGTACTTCTCATGAGTGGGAAGGAATTTCTTACGGAGGTGAAGAAGAAGGAAGATCCACAATTCTTTGTGGTCAGAAAACCGAGAATTGTTCTGACTAGCACAAGAGTGGATGATTTGCCAAGAGAGATTCAGGAACTGCTGGAAGAGTTCACTGATATCATAGTGGACAAATTACCCCATTCGTTTCCACCAATGAGAAGTGTGATATCACATTGACCTCATACCAGAAGCTAGTTTGCCGAACAAAGCCGCGTATAGGTTGACGTCGCAAGAAAATGAAGACGTCAAGAAGTAGGTCCAGGATTTATTGGACAAAGGATTAGTCAGGGAAAGCTTGAGCCCATGTGTTGTTTCGACAGTACTCAGTCCGAAGAAGGATGGAGGTTGGAGAATGTGTACCGATTCAAGAGCGATCAACAAAATAACCATCATGTACAGGTTTCCACTGTCGAGAATGGATGATCTGATGGATTTCCTGAGTGGGGCAAAGTATTTTTCAAAGATTGATTTGAAAATAAGATACCACCAGATTCGCATGAGAGAAGGCGATGAGTGGAAGACAGCCTTCAAAACCAACGAAGGACTGTATGAATGGCTAGTCATGCCATTTGGCTTGACGAACGGGCCGAGTAGCTTCATGAGATTGATGAATGAAGTCCTGAGGGAATTCGTCGAAAAATTTGTCATCATGTATTTGGATGACATGCTGATTTACCGTAAATCAGAGGATGAACACCTGACGCATTTGGCTATAGTGATGCGGAAGCTACAATCGGAGAAGTTGTTGATCAATATGAATAAGTCCTCATTTATGAAGACAGATCTCATTTATTTGGGTTTTGTTATATCTGCAAATGAGTTGAGGATGGATCTGGATAAGGTAGAAGTGATCAAGAATTGGCCATCACCGAGAAATGTATTCGAGGTGAGAAGTTTTCATGGACTGGCTAGTTTCTACCGAAAATTCATCAGGAATTTCAGTGGGATTAGCGCAGCAATGATGGACACAGTGAAGAAGCGACATAAATATTTTCATTGGACAACAGAGGCTGAGAAGAGCTTCAATCTGTTGAAGCGAAAGATCACGGAACGACCAGTGTTGGTGTTACCGGATTTCCTGAAGACATTTCAGGTGAAATGTGATGCAAGCGGGTTTTCTATAGGAGAAATCTTGAGTTAGGAAGACAGACCAATTTCATATTACAGCGAGAAGCTGGATGAGGAAAAACTGAAATACTCCACGTATGATAAAGAGTTCTATGCTATAATTCAGGAACTGAAGAAGTCGAGGCATTACTTGATCCCGAGGGAATTTTTATTGTACAGTGATAATCATGCATTACAGTCTGTGACTCAACAGGAGAAGTTGAATCAGAAACATGAAAAATGGGTAGAGTATATGCAGAATTTCACATTTTTGATTAAGCATATTTCTCGTACTGCTAACAAAGTAGTTGATGCTTTGAGCAAGAAGTGTTTGTTGCTGCAGGAATTCTGAGTCAAAACATTGGGTTTTGAAAACCTCAGGGACATGTACGCAGGTGATGCATATTTTGTAAAGGCGTATGAAGCAGCTGAGAATCCAGTTCTCAGAGACAGAAGCCCGTGGATAGATTATATGATCCAAGAGGGATTGTTGTTTAGAGCCAATCAACTGTATATTCCGAAATGCTCCATGAGGGAGAATCTGTTGAAGGAGAAGCACAATAGAGGCTTGGCAGGACATTTTGGCCATGACAAAACATTCACGAAGATGAATGAGTCATACTTTTGGCCGGGGATGTGAGCAGATGTCAAGAGATTTGTTGACAGATGCAGAGTTTTCCAGCATTCAAAGGGAAGGAAACATAATGCAGGTCTTTATCAGCCATTTCCCATACCAGAGAGGTTGTGAGAGGCGATAAGCATGGATTTTGTATTGGGTTTGTCGAGGACACAAAGAGGTGTTGATTCCATCTTTGTGGTAGTGGACATGTTTTCCAAGATGGCACATTTCATTCCATGCCAGAAGACCAGCGATGCGATTCACATCGCAAATTTGTTCTTCAAAGAGGTCATTCGACTTCATGGATTGCCGAAGAGTATAGTTTCGGACAGGGACACCAAATTCATAGGGAATGTTTGGAGGACCTTATGGAAAAAGTTGGGAACTAACTTGGTGTTTAGTTCTACTTATGATCCTCAAATGGATGGACAGATGAAAGTGGTCAACAGAAGTCTGGGATACTTGCTGAGAAGCTTGGTGACAGAAAACCACAGTAGTTGGGACCACATATTGCCACGGGTAGAGTTCTCATACAATGATTCGGTGAATCGAAGTACAGGGGAAAGTCCATTTCAGGTTGTATATGGAATGCAACCGAGAGGAGTCTCTGAGTTAAGGGATTTAGAAAAGACTACTACTAGCAGTGCTAGTGTAGAGGAATTCGCTGAGACGATGAAAGAACTTCACATCAGGGTCAAGGAGCGACTGTTGAAATCAAGCCAGGAGTACAAGCGCATAGCAGATCAACATCGGAGACAAATTCAGTTTGAAGTTGGTGATCTGGTTTTGGCACATTTGAGGAAGGAAAGGTTCCCAAGGGGAACATACAATAAGTTGAAAATGAAGAAAATTGGGCCATGCAGAGTCTTGAAGAAATTCAGAGAAAATGCTTATGAGATTGAGTTGCCGGATGGCATCGGAATATATCTGATATTCAATGTCGTGTATTTATACCCATATAGGGCTGGAGAAGCATACATTGGAACTGAGGAGCCAGTGATCCAGTGGATGAAACAATTTCCAGTTGCAGAGAAGTCGCAGATGGAGTGCATACTAGACAAGAGAGTGGGTAAGAAGACCCGAAGAAAGGAATACTTCGAGTATCTGGTCAAATGGAAGGGCCACCCAGTGGAAGATGTCAGCTAGGAGATAGAAACAGAGACACAGAAGAGGACAGACTGTGCAGGAGCTCATGGACAGGATCCCATGAAAGTTTTCAAGCCAAGGAGTATGATGCAGGAGCATCGCCAGCACATCAAGCGAGCCAACGTGGAGCGGGAGACAGCTGGATAAGCCAGTGAAAATTTTGAAAATGCCTTGGGATTGTTGCGCAGATCTTAAATGGATCATTTAAGATAGGGAACCCTTGTACATTGTAATGGACCTTGAGCGGACAACTCTCGTCCTTAGGTAGATAGTCGACATTTAATAGACTTAATGCGGTTAGATAGGAATTTAATTGTAGATTTGATAGCCTAGAGTCTGAGAGGGAAAATGGATATAGACACCCTCACTGTATAATTGTAACATCATCAAGAACAGGAGAAGAAGAGAAAGTAGAGAACTGTGTGAAGAACACCCATGTACAGGCATTTGAATTAATAGAAGAAATCTTTGATTCAAATTCATGGTTTGTGTTGATTCTCTGTGTATTGATGTTGTTATGCTCATGAATGTTTATTTCCTGCCATACATTTTCTTTTATATGTTGTGTATGTGATTTCATGTTTGAATTGAAGTCTGAAAGGGAGATAGAATAAGTTTCAATTGTTTCTCTAATTGAGCCAGAGGATTCCTGCAAGGAGTGCAGTTGAATTGTCCGCAAGGAGTGCGTTGACAGAAGAATTCAATTAGAGATAACCTTTATTTCCATTCATCTTAGAATTGTAGTGGCACAGTGTCATGCAAGGAGTGCACAGGTCAGGGAGAAATCTCAGAGTTGCGATTCTCATTGAAGCATCAAAAGATTGTTGCTGCAGGAGTGTGTGCAATCGAGAGATTTCAACACTCAGTCGAGGTTGAAGAGTTGCCGCAAGGAGTGCGTGCAAGAGGGTTTTAGATAAGAACAAAGCCGTGAAAAAAGTTCGGGAGGAGTAGGCCTTCGAATTCACTGGAGGATAAGCACAGGGAAGCTTCTATTGGAAGTCAGAAGGAAGCATCGCAGGTTGGCGAGGAAGTGAACGAGTCTCGTGCTGGAGACACTTCTTCGTTTCGCAAAATCATCAAAGGGATAATGGACGATCGAGACTCTCCGAGAGAATTTTGTGAAATGATGAGGACCGTTAGATCTCGTGGAGGTTCTAGGAGGTTATGGTGAGAACGTCTAGGGGTTGGAGGCTCAGGAGGAGTGTAACCATTGATCCGTGCCACAGGAGTCGTCGGATCTACATGTGACATCGCATATCGGTGTTTCTCGAGTTGAAGCTCCAAGAGATTTCAACGAATATTGCGATATCGCGATACGCGATATCCCAACAAGCCCAGAACCATCCATCAGTGAGGACGCGTGTCAGGAGATCCCAGTAAGTTGGGGTTCGGAGAATCGGGGTTTTCAAAGGTAAGAAACTCTTGCATGTCGGAATCGTGAAACGCGATATCCCGACGGAAGGGTCATGTGGGCCATAGCTAGAGTGAGTGGAGGATAGGTGGCATAGTATCGGGGATCGGGAAAAGGTAAGTCCCAAATCCTTTGGCATTAGGATTCTCGATCTTGCGAGCCATGAAACCTTGATTGAAGTGACGGGGTGTGGAAAGGTTAAATTCACATGTGTGCATCAGAGATTCGGCGCATCGAGTATCGAGAGTCGAAAATTCAAAGTGCATGACATCGTGAGTTATGAAATCGCGATATATAAGAAGTCTCGATAGGTATGGAAGAAGTCAACATTGACTGGCCATCGGGTCTCAGGGATTTGAGAGCCTAGAGATAGGTCGTGAACTTGCGAAGCTGTGAGTTCTGATTTCCCGATCATTAAGGGAGATCAATTGGAGAGTTGCTGGGGGTAAAGAAAATTCCCGATAGGGAATCAGAGGAACCTTTGAGTTCTTTGGCCGTGAATGGAAGAAGGTCCTGAGGAAGCGGACTTGCTCCGAGGAGTGCAGTCGCAATCAGAATTCCTTTCCAATCTATCGAAGTTTCTAGTACAACACTATCTGAATATAAATAGAGTTGGAACTAATTTTATATACGGGGTCGTTGTATTTCTGTAAGTCATTATACTTCTGTAAGTCTTTATATTTTCTGTAAGTAATTATACACAGAGTCTGGATTGGGATTTTTA